>CAXARO010001418.1:0-93884 GCA_963971305.1 Arcuatula senhousia
ACCTCAACCATAGTGACTCCTTTTCCCAGTTTACTCTGCTTCTCTAACTCTTTCCTGGCCTTTTCTTTACTGTACTTGTTACCCAGCCCTGGGTTTAACTTGTCTATCAGTTTTTCTCTTTGCTCTTTATCCTTCTGTTTTTGTCTCTTCAGTTTTTTCTTCAGTCGACGATCTCTGTTTTTATCTGTTTCTGTTTTCTCAGATTTGGATTTAAGTTCTCCTTTTACCTTGTCCTACAAAAAAATAATGATAATTTTTTTAAAGTTTAAAATAATTTTTTATACCAATTTATGGCTAATGATAATGGTAAGTTTGAGAAATAATAAAGAAGGAATGTACTCATGGAACATGAATGCCTCCGCTAGACCCCAAACAGGAAGTTTGGCAAAAAGGTCTGAAAGTTGCTTAAATGTACAGATTGTTGAACCATCTTACCAAGTTTTGAATCATTCTTATGTACAATTACTGAGAAAAGCTTGATGGAAATTTTAACATAAATTTACATATCATCTTGTCCTAATCAGGAAATAGAAAGGTTGACAGGTTTGAAAGTTGCTTAGGACATACAGTTTGTTTGGTTTCGACAAGATTTTGTATGGACCAATGAACGTACTGAATGACATGAGTAAAACTTTAATAACCCCGAGTTGTTGTCACCATGGGACATAAAAAGATTTAATCAGCAAAATGTTAGACTTTTTATGTAAACATACATGTATTAACAAAACAATATTTTTCATTGAAACTGTATTAAATTAAAATTTGAACCTACAAGGAAAGCTCTCTCTGTTAAGATACCCCCTGATTCATGTTGGATTTTTGACAAGGGGAAAAATATTACAGTAATCTCCCCTGCAGTCACTGAAAAATTTGCTTGTGTTCGACATTCAAACCCAGGGAGCCCCAGGTAGGAAAAATGTTGCTCACTTGGGGCAGAACAAGAACAACCTGGGTTATTGTGACGTATTGATATAATATGTAACCTACATGTAGGTGTTTCCAAATGTACACTTTTATTTGTTAAAAAGATCATTGACCCATACAAAACAGAGGTCATCCGCATTCTGTTTTATATTTAAACCCGGGTAAATAATCTATCCAGGCTGCCCTGGGAGGAAACACGCCAATAATTAATATTCCTT
Organism: Arcuatula senhousia; assembly: GCA_963971305.1. Taxonomy (NCBI): domain Eukaryota; kingdom Metazoa; phylum Mollusca; class Bivalvia; order Mytilida; family Mytilidae; genus Arcuatula; species Arcuatula senhousia. The sequence goes on from CAXARO010001418.1 coordinate 1,143, forward strand.
TTTGCAAAATTTCATCAAGTTGTTTACAATGAAATGGGCTTACAATATATATGGACAAAAGGAAGGAGAGAACGACAGACATGATAATTGATCATAATTCATGTAAGACGCTCAGTAAATATAATTTATAGCATCAAAATATTACTAATACTTCAAAAAATAATATATATTCTAATATACCTGTACTTCCTCTGGAGCTAACACTTGGTTCTCACTCACACTTACAGGGGCCACTTCCTCCATTGCTATTGTAGGCATGTTAGATACAATCTTTATCTCTGGTGCTGCCTACAAACAGATTTCAAAATTATTGGAAAAATAACTGGCAAATTCAGATTTGATATGTAACAGTTTCTGAAGAAAGATTAAAATTCTTTCTTATGTAATGTTTTATACTCTTGGTAAAAGTAGGTGTAGTTGCCTTTAAAGATAATAACTTTCCATCAAAATATGGCAGTTTCTAATACTTCAATTTCATTTTGAAATTATAAATCCAAAGTTTCTATGTAAACTGCTTTACCATACATGTATTTATGAAAGGATCACAAGACCATATCATATATGTAAACTCCAACTGCAATTAATTCTTATGTAAAAAAACAACAACAAAAACCTAAAATCTCATTAGATTCCCTGAATGATATCTAGCAGCAATGCAATTTCTGAATGCAAAATCACATATGGTGTTTATCTTTCATGTAAAGTTTCATTAACATCCATCAAGTAGCTCCTCTTAATTATGAGAACAGATAGAATGATCTCTTCGACATGCTTTATTGCTTGGGATCCTTTAACAAATTGTAACTTTCTTTTATATCATACATTTACTTACAGGTTTTGGTGTGTAATGGAAGTATGACATTTAACTTTTTCTTTTCTAACATAGATTTACTTACAGGTTTTGGTGTGTAATGGAAGTTAGACAAAGCATCTAACTTGATGAAAAGTGATGTCATCATTTTCTTGATTTCCTCATGGTCTGGGTCTGTTTTTTCTTCTTCGTCCTCCTAACAATAAAATCATTAGTGCCATTTCAATATTTACAAGATTCAAGTCAAAATTTTTCTATATGAATAAATTTTTAACTGTTCGTTGTATCCGTTGTGTTTTGATGTCCAAAATGAACTTTACATGCCTCGCATGCCTTAGAACAAAGAATATGGCATCTAATAGGACATTGATTGATACCCCGCCACAATAAAGTATTTGTCATTTGAGGGGTGGGGGCATGACTCCCTTTCAGATCCCCCTATGGTACAACAAATGATTCGTCTTTTGATAAGGAGTAATAATATACACTTTTAATATAAATCAAAGCTTTATTTTATTTTTGTCAAGTAAGCCTAAGTTCCCAATTCGTGAGAAATCTATGTCATCTATGTCCATCACATCTTTTACATTAACAATGTCATTTCTTGCCAACTGGTTCCCAACACCAGTATACATTTAGCAGCAAGTGCAGTCCACACATTTAAAAATCAAAGATACATGCTATTTTGGAGAAGCCATTAAAATTGATATTCACAAAAATAAATGAGTTTTTTTGTAGGCTCATTTTTTTTTTCTCATAGAAACCAACCTTTTGCTGTTTAAGGTATTCTTGCTCATAGATTTCACCAAGGCTGAGTTTACTCTTTTCCTGGTCTAAGGTTATTCTCTTCTTATACTCATATGGGTTCTCTGTGGGTTTAATCTTTCTCTCAACATCGTCCCAGGCCTAAATTAAATCCATTATCAAATAAATCATTGTAGTGTTATATGGAATCATCTTCGTTGGTTGCCCAATAACCTGGGATCATGGGTAAAATTCCTTATATCTTCACTTTTAACCCCAGGTCATAGCAAAAACCGTCTATCTTTCTATTGGTTGACATGTGACACCATTTTTTCTGGTTCTACGACTGTTGGAATGACAGGTCCCAACGATTTTGTCATTTTATTAATGAACGAATGGTTTGAATAATTGTGACATTAACATAAAAAGACAAAATTTTTACACAATTTTAACGTTCAAATTTATTTTTTACTTTTTTTTTAGTTTTTGTGTTCACAATAAATTGATCTTGACAATGGGTGGACAAAGTGAAAATATAAAGAATTGCCATCCTCAATGATAGGCTCTAAATATTTCAATGAGGTCGAAAGAATATAACCAACTTAAAAAACAAGTGCCACATAAGGTTGATTAACAATATTATAAACACCGCCTAAGACTTGTGATGTGAAATAAATGTACATGACACAAAATCCATAACAACAGGAATTTAAGATCTAGTTTGGAAAACAGTCAGGCCATTTCTGTTGCTTTCAGTGTTGCATTATACCCAAAGATAAAACAATGCAAATCAAAATTATTCAAAAGAAATAGAAAACAGATCTCAGATTTACCAAAGAATGGCACATTTTTGGATTATCTCTTCATATTCTTCATACGTCATACCTTGTCTTTAACTCTCTGTTTAATAAGATCTTCTAAAGTTTCTGTTGTTTCTTCTGTAATTACTTTTGCTAAAGAAGGAAAGAAATGCATGGATTTCTAGTACAGACCAAAAGATCATCACAACCTATGCTTAATGGCTAAAAAAATCTAGCATGCTCAATGAATTAAATGCATGATCACTAGCACATCAAAGATACTTGATCAAAAATTCTAAACTTTTATTATCAGAAAAGCAAAGGTGTACCAAAGGGGTAATCAAATATCATTATACTGAAAAGAAAAAGACAAAATCGGTAGACAAAAAAACATCACGACTAAACAAACCACACACCAACAAAAAAACACAAACATAACAACAAAATCACATTCAGCAAGTCAAGTCAAAAACAAGAGTAAAGTCAGGTGCTCAAGAAGAGTAAGCAGTTCCTGTTTGCTTGTCAGCTGTGTAGCTCTATCAAGGAAGCCATTGTACTCCCCACATGCACTGGAATAACCCATCAATTGTGATATGTAAACTCCATATATTGGAGCGGGCGGAATGTTCACGCCAGGTATTCGGACACAGAAAACCGGTCGGAACACAGTAGACCAGGTGAGCCGAAAAAAAAAACGTGTTCATGTAGGTGTGGTATTTTCCTTATGAACGTGTTGAAAAGGGATAACGGACAAAAATAAGTTCACCCCGGTCTACTGTGTTCCATCCGGTTCTCTGTGTCCGAATACCCGGCGTGATGTTGCTACACAGAAAGGGAAAGATGACTATTGGAAAATTGAAGTCATCAGTCATCACCTTTGTCATAGAGCTTTGTACAAAGCCTTCCTAGTGGGTCAATTTCCAGAAAAAAATCCAAATATGATTCATGCATTACATGAAACAAAATGAAAGAACTTTTTTTTTTTATGTTAAAAATGCAAATGACCACTTTGAGAAAACATATACAGATCAATATCCTAAACAGAAAATATTTGACAGCATTTTCCCCTTACCCAACATTTCTTTAGCTTGAATAGATGTACAAAATTTCATTAAGATTAAAAAAATTCAGTTTTAGAGAAAACAATTACTGTGGATTCACATACTTTCAAGGGTACCAATTTTCATTGTTGATGAAAAAGTATCAATTTGTGTTTTTTTTTAAATTCATGGTTTTAAAGGCTTAAAGATCAATGTTAAATTTCCCATTCATGGGGTATCAAATTTTGTGGGTCAATGCCATCCACAAAAACCAAGAATATTGATACCCCACAAATAATATAAATGAAATCAAAGCTACACTACACCAGGGGCGGATCCAGGGTCTGAGGAAAGAGGGGGCCTAAATGCTAAATAGGCAAATTTACCCATGAAAAGTCTTACGTATTTTGGCGATGTGATCATACATCAAGTGTTCCTCCAGCAGACTGTTTTCAGGTCTTGTTGATGCAGTTATCTCCCCTTTCAGTTGCCATGTTTTTGCATCTAAACTTGCTTCCTCCATTTTCTTTATCTTTTCTTTTAACTACAAATAAAACATTTACAACTATAATAGTAAATGAAAGAAATGAGAGACATCACAATACATGATTTTGGAGGTTTAGAAACTACAATATAATGCTCAGAAACCTTAACCAAAATTCCCCGTGTGTAACACATGCCTGTTCGTCTGACTTGTCTGACACAAATTATCCAATCTAGTATACATCTTTATCAAAATATAAAATTTCTGAAGAGGCACTTATTCCTTAATCTGTAACTTTGATTTCTGCACCCCACAGATACATATTCCATGTATTCCCTCAACCCAATCCCTGTTTTTTTACTTATTTTTTTCCATCTCACTCTAATTTCTTGCGTCCCCTCTATTTCTGAGTTCCCATACTCCCTATTAATCCCCCCTCCTCTGTAAAGAATTTCAATTTTACCTTTTCTTGTCTTTTTTCATAGGTAGATTTTTCCTGTCCACCAATTATGTCATTGACATCTTCCCCTTCACTGTCACTCTCAAATAACCCTGACCTTTGACCTATTAACTCCACCCCTTCATCTTCATTTTCTTCATCATCATCTGATTCTGCTTCTTTGCTAAATAGAACATATACATGTAAACATATATTTTGTTTAATTCAACATGGTAAAATTAAGATACTGGCGTGACATGATTCTAAAGGTACATATTTGACAAAATAAAATTCATAATAAAATTCCGAAAAACTTGCACAGTTTGCAATGTATAATAAAAAGCTACGCCGAGCGCAGCATGATACGACCGCAACTAGTTTAACCCTGTATGTTGGAGGCCTAATATGGATAGTTAATTGCTTTGGTCACATGAAGCCCATGGTGGACTTACAAAGCTTTTTGACACATGCATCCTGTGGTGGATTTTAAAATGCATTTTTGACACATATATATTTACATTAACATCTAATACAAGAAGCCTTATTTATATACATGTAATAACTACAACTTAATTTTAAGTATAAAACAATTTGCCTGGACAAACTTTTAAAATTGGTGTTTTTTGCCCCTTTGACCCCTAATTTCTTGAAAACGGTAAGAGATATTGCAAATCTGATTGAAAAACGCAGCCAGGGATTTTCACAAGGATTCCAATGACAAAAAGATTTTGAAAATCGGACCAAAAATAAATAAGTTGATTTTATGGGTGTGGCCTGTCTTTAGCCCCCTGTAGCAATGTAATGGTAAAGTAAATGTCAAAATCATTGACACATTGACACATACTGTATAGTAGACAGAATTTTATGAGCACTTCAACAAAAAAAGAATTTTCAAAATTGAATGAATAATGAACATTCTACAACAGTTTTGTCAATACACCCGTTTTAGCCCCTTTGGCCCTTTTTTTCTAAAACAGTAGACGCCACAAACCCCAAATACAAAACCAACATTCCTTTAGTGGATGTAATCATCATATTTAAACTTCATAACAATTGGCTGGCGCACTACAACTTAATATTGGTAAAAAAACTATTTGCCTGGACAAACTTTTATAAATGGCATTTTTGGCCCCTTTGACCCCTAATTTCTCGAAAACGGTATGAAATATTGCAAATCTGATTGAAAAACGCATGCAGGGATTTTTACAAAGATTCCAATGAAAAAAAGATTTTGAAAATCAGACCACAAATAAAAAAGTCGATTTTTTGGGTGTGGCCCCTTTTTGACCCCTTATAGCAATGTAACGGTACAAGATATATCAAAGGTGTTGTTACATTTTGTTGACAGAATTTATTGAGGAGTACAATAAAAAAAGAATGATCAAAATCGGATGAAAAATAAACATTCTACAGACGTTTTGTCAATACACCCGTTTTAGCCCCTTTTGGCCCTTTTTTCTAAAATGGTAGGGGCCAGAAACCCCAAATGCAATACCAACCTTCCTTTAGTGGTTATAAACATCATAACAAAATTTTATAACAATTGGTTAACTACAACTAAAGTTATTGCACGGAAACCAAAGTGTCTACAGACGACGACAACAACAACGACGACGACAACGACGACAACGACATCGCCATAACATAATACGATCGCAAAAATTTGCGGTCGTATAAAAACTTCACTTTCAACAAATATATGTTTTTGGTTACAGTAAAAACACCTGAAAAACAACCGGTGATACGGTAATTGTAAGATTTGCCATTGGAGGTGAAACACAATGTCACTGTGCATTCTTTTCTTACATATAAAACGTAAATGCTGGGGATTAACACCATGGCCAATGTGAAACTGAAAAAAATTTGAGTTTTGATTTTTAATAGCGAGCATCGCAGATGCGAGCTCTACGGCATTGTGCATGTTTTGAGATGTGCCATAAATATACTGACGATAAAACCGGAACAGGTTTACTTTTACGGAGTGAAAAAAATAATAGGCACGGAGCAAGTAAAACAATCAATCATCTGGGCTTATAAAAAAATACATCATAATCTGTTATGCAAAAATATAAAAAATGAAATTCAAAAACAGTGATAAAATCCTCATTCATCCTTTTCTTTATTTTTACACACAGATTTTTATTTAAAGAGCATTCGGTCTTTTCCGCTGAAAAACGATTTTCCGGAAATTACCGAGCTAGCTTTTGGCAAACGACTAGTCATACCAAATGCATGATACTGACCAAGCTTTGTTAAATTCTAAGCAAGATAAAATTAGATAAAGAAATACATAAATTTACTGAATAAAACCTACTCATAATAATAAATAAAAGGTTCTTACCTGAAAATGAAAGAAGAGTCCCATCCTGTGGGGTTTCACTCACTTTCCTCAATCCTGCATGATATTTTTACTTTACCGTGTTTTCCGCCAGGTTTCTTATATACCTTTTGTTACCAATGCTTCAAATAAAACACTGATACTCAGAAAATCTCACAAAACCTGACAGAATCTGAATGTTGTTTTGGTAGATTTGCTGAAGAAGCGCGAAATACTCTGACAAGGAAATGACGTCACGTAATCAATAAAATGGGTAATTCCGTCCCCTCTTAATGTCGTCCCAGAATGTAACAGGATTTATTATTTGCACAAATAATTGAATTTTGAATAAGTAGTTATTGATCCCGGATGTTTTAACAACAATTTTCTCAAGTGCATATGATTTGGGTTGGGTGGGGTCAGACTTTGCTACTATTTAATTCCTTTTTTAAAAGTTCCCTCTTTACGTTAAACTTAGCCGGTTGAGCACATGGATTTATTTTTAAAAGGGTATAAAGATTTTCGATGCTCGCTTAAAAGGCAGGGCCTTAATCATATTAACTTTAGCATGTGTGTAAAGTCTTACATAACAGACCTTTCAAATATACAAATGCCCCAGTTTAGCCTTACCCTTCAAGATACATATATGCAAAGCTCATTTCTGAAATCTAAAGTTGATTTCTAAAATACTTCTTAAATTTAACCTTTTAAAGGCAAAAGCAAAATATCACTTTTTATGCACACAATTTTTCAATAGTTTTGAAACTAAGAGTAAAAATACCATGATGCATGTACTAGCTGCAGGTAACAGATTAAAAACATGTTATCCTACATATACCTAATGTTATTGGTACATTTTTCAGTATTTTAGTACTGCTTACTAATCCGGAGCACCTGAATTTTCTCTTGTTATCACTTGAGTTCATGTGTGGCTATTCAGTTTTGTTGTTGTTTTTTTCTATTTTATTTTCATGCTGTTCTTGTTCATGTGAACTGGTTTTGTCTTTGCCCTTTCAGACTTTTGACATTTTAATGCCCCATTGATTCCTCTTCACATCTTACCTTTCAGAAAACTTGACCTTTTTCTTGACCTCTTGTTCATCATCAGGTGGGTCAAAGAAATCATCATAAAGAGCTTCTTCATCCTATCAAGTAAAATGCTTAGTTTTGTTTGTTTTCATTAATCAGAACACACAGTTAAAGCTTTATATCATGTAGTGTATGTTAAAACCAAGATCTGTACTATCACAGAAAGAATAAAATTGTCATTAGTGTGTTATAAGAGTATTTCATTTCATAGAAAAGTATTTTGGATTTTTATATGTAGTTGTGCTGCATTCACTTATTACACATATTTCTTATAGGTATATTGTCTACTTTATATAGACTTTTTTTTCTAAAATAAACATGTTCAATACATGCAAACTTCATGCAGCGCCTTTTTATCAAACTAGTACCAATTAAATTTTATCATCAATTACAACTTTATATGTTCACATACATCTTGTACTTAATTTTTGACATAAAATCTAGGCATCATTAAATTTCTTTCAAAAGATTTTTAATATCAATGTATATCATTACCTCATCTTCAGAGGACAAGTCTGCAAACATGTCAATATCCTCTTCATCATCCTCTGATGTTTCATCGTCCTTATCACCTTTATCATTTTTCTGATTCCTCATCTCCTTAGCATCCTCCTGATCAAGGAAAGCTTCCATTTCTGCAAGCTTGAAAAATTTATCATCAACCACACTTCCCTTTGTTGGCTTTTTAACAGATGTCTTTTTCTTTTTTGTTTTCTTTTCGTTTTTATCTTCGTCAATGATTTCATTTTCATCGCTATCTGAGTCTTCATCATCCTCTTTGGAAAGTAAAGGGTTTACTGAATCAAAATTAAAATCATTTTCATCATCATCATTGTCATCAAATTCATCACCTAAATCATTTATTTCATCATCCGAGTCTTCTAAACGTGATTTAATTTTATCAATTTCATCATCAGTTTCATTGCTCTCATTTTCATCACTGTCCTCTTCAACATCATGCATTTCATCTTTTTTCCTCAGCTTAGTCCGTTTGGTATTTTCTTCACTTGTGTTGCTTGCAAGAAAACTGACCGATTTGTTTCCTGTTAACAGACCCGCTACCTTACCAACTAATTTATCCACAATACTGTTGTTTTGTAATTCGAGTTCCTGCCAAATCTGCTCATCGTCAAATTGCTTCACTATTAGTTCTGGTAATGCCTGGTCCTGTTGTCTATTATTTTCACAACTTTTACAAAAGTCGTAAATAAGCTTTGTGGAGGATTTGAACTTGTCGTGGGTCTTTGTATTAGAACTAAAATAAATCAATAATTTATGACAATTTACATAGTACACATTATATGCATTGCATCAATACGAGACACAATCAGTCTTCTTTTGTTTTTGCTTTTATCGTCTTCGAGATTTCTTTTGTATTTCTAATGTAACAATGGTGCTCGTAAATAAAAAAAAAAATGCATTTCATTTTCTTTCTTTTACTAATTATGGAATTATGATATTTTGTAAATATTATAAGGAATAAATTTTAGGGAGAACAAGCACATGGGTTCCTCACCATAATATCAGTAATTAAATAACTAGATTTAAAGTGATTGTTGTAACTATAAATGTAATCATATGGCTTCTGATTGAGCAAATTATATTGTAAATGTCATCAGATGCTTAATCAACTAAGTTAAAAATGTCTTTATAGAATTAGAAATGAAGTTGGGAGTGGCATACTTGATTTTTGGACTCAACATACACTATGTCTCAACTACACCGGTAAAAAATGTTTCGTCTCAAGGTCGTCTAATTTCGAGTAAATGATGGAAATACGGAAAGGGGCATAGAGTCCTAATTTTATTTCGAGCTTAGAACAGCTAGAATATTATGACATTATTAAACCTCTCACCAAAATCATAAAATTTTGTGCAATATTAGCATCATAAACAAGGAATTGATTTTCAGCAATTACCTGGTTTCGGTAAATTTTTTTACCTCACGAAACCAGGTCTTTTCTAGATTTTCTATGTCTGACATTCAAGCTTATGTTGAGAATTAGTGCACAATTTTTGATGAATTAACAGATTCACATTATTATCATTATCTTAACCAATAATTTTATCAAATTTTAGTACATTAAGAGGGAAAAGTCACATTCTGTATCGTGTATGCCCGTCAATATTCTGTTTTAAGATCGCCTCGAAACACAGTGACATAACAAGATGATCAACTTGTTATATGTTCATCCTGAGAAAATCACATCGAAGAGAATCGAATCAGCCTATTAAACATATGAAATGGCTGAAAATATCAGTGTCGTTCTCATGAAGATCTAGGATCATCTCGATTAAACTTTGGTGTTATACAGTATATTCATATATAAAAGTATCTTTAGATAGCTGAATTTCTCATACATTGTTAGATATTATTTTCGAAGCATTTCATTTATTCATGTTATTAATTTCTTTGTAATTTAATAAAATCTGAAGGATGGTGAAAAATAAAAAATCAAACATCACACGAACAGACTGATATTTGTCACAATAAACAAATTTCCTTATTTAGAGTTATCGGCCAGCGGGCGTCCTGTTAAAACAGGTTAACAGTACTAAGATACTATAAGGTAAGATATGATGTAGCAGAGTCATTTTTATGCCTATTTATAAATCGTATATTAAATGTCTATGTAACATGTATTTCTTATATAAAAATGAATTGAATTAAACTTACGTCAGTAATAGTCTAAAACATATTTCATTGGTTAGTCTTTAATTTCTATTTATACCTTCTAGGGATACCTTTCTTTTCTATTCTGATTGGTTATGGTTGATTTGGCGGGTTTCTTTGTAGCTCTTTTGTTCTTTTCGGGCAGACCGGTTTGAGATTTCGATAGTGACGGATCATTATATACGTGTCAGCAGTAATTTAAAATTCTCCTGATTTTATATACTAGAAGTTGAAATGGTTTGACCGTATTGAAAATTGTGACTAGATACATTGAGACTGTTTTTGAAGCTGAAGCTAATTCAGGATTATACTTATTTCTTTGGGACATTTCATTCGACAGACATCGTAAGTTGCACTCTTACTAATTTTCACATTTTACATTAATGTAATTTAGTCTATATTTTCTAAGTTCGTATATTGCACCTCTGGCATGAATATGGTAGCTAACAGTATTTTATAGCATTGCAAGCGTAAGCGTTATTTTTGAAACCAAAGTCTAGGTTATTTATAATTTTACAAGTGATACTTGTATTACTCGTTTTTAACGTATTGAAATAAGTTGCGTAACTTGATTATAGTTTTTAAGAGTTTGTAATGTATAAAAGAAACGGGTAATAATTATGAAACCATAGTTATACTTGGCATTTTGTTTATAGATCCTGTTTTCCTGTCTATGTTGACTTATAAGATGTAAACCCGTTCCAGGACCCTATTTTTACCTTTACGGCTTGCTCCACAAGTGGTAAGCTTAGTTTGTATATTTGCGGGTGGTAAGATTTTTATTGTCTCCCTTCATATTTTTGATTATTGAATAATTCGATATTGCATCAAATGGATTTATGAACCTTTACATATACTATTTAGAAACATAATTTGATAATTAATTATTAGTGAAAAGATTATTAGTTTACACATCTAAAGTTATTTTTGCTATTTTATACACGCAAATACACCTTAATGTTTTCTTATAAAGTTTTGGGGTTGGCTCCAGGCCGTTCTATTGTAGTTGAATACACATCCAATTACATAGGAATGCGATATATGTATTGAAAAGGTCAAATGTACTTTAACAGATCGCACCTGTTCTGTGTTTCGATAGAGGTATTTAAACATACAAGTTTTACTGTATTTATCTGTGATATTGTTATACTATATTGATTGATTGTTACTTCTATATTTGATACTTGATTTATTGTAAATTTCAGAGCCTTATATATTTGGTAATAAACTTATAGAACCCTATGCAGTGTTTCCTTGGAGTGATACCCCCAGAAACAGCCCCTGCAACACTGATATGAAATGTTTTAGATTTCCAAGAGGTCTATTTCTAAGTTTGAATTTGGAAAAAAATGTACGATTGACTTTAAACTGTTCCTTTGGAAAAATGTGTGATAAAAATGAAAAGAAAAATAGTTTAAACAAAGCAGCAAAATATATTCTTTCCAATGATGTATATAGACAATAGACAATATTTTATTGGCACAAACACAATCAATACAATTGGTTATGACCTATAATAAAAATAGTCCAATAGATGAACAATGATGATGGTATTTAGCAATATAAACATAATGAATGTGAAATAGTTATTGTAACAATTACTACTTTCTTTTCAAAAAGCATTCACCTATAAATGAAGACAGTTATTTTAGAACACAAAATGATTTACTATAAAAACAGGACTTTATAATTGTATATATTTCATATGTATGATTCATTATGAAAAAGTTTACTATCTTGTAATGCAAAAGCCTATTTCAACAGGCCGAATCTGAATTTACAAATTAGCGAGGAGATACTGTTCTCTTTAATTATATTCTCAGGTTCATCAAAGTGTTTAGCCAACAATAGGCATCCAAATGACATTTAAAACACATATTTTGTAATTACCGGGGTAAGCAAATTTATTATTGAAACAGTATAAATGTATGAAAATAATAAATTTACAATTACTTTTTTCTTTATAGCACAAAAATGTCTCAATCATGGTCTCAATTCAAGAACGGAAATGACTAGTATCGTCAGTACTGACTGAGACAATAATTAAATACATGTATAATATAATTGATGATTTTTTCAGGTACTGAAGTGTCTTGATACTTGAACAGCAACTCTTTGAAATATGCATATACAGTAAATTTACCTTTTTTGTTTACCACTTTGACTAATAAAATGGTATTTTGTACTGAAAGTTTATAGAGACTATGGAATACACAGTCACAGGCTGTGTATTCTGTGACAGGTCTAAGAAAAAAAATGAACATTAGATTTGATATTCAAAATGTCAACGTGGGAGGTTAATAAATTTTGTATCTATTAAAACCTTAGAAATTCTTCTGGTTTTGATGTATTTGAAGAAAAATCCTTCAAAACTGTGGTTAGACATTTCAGTTCCATGCTTCTTTTTCCCGGAAGTGGACTTTTTATCTCCCCTATCCAACGACTGGTCAGAATTTAGGACGTCGGGAATTTTCGTGTTGTTTTTTATTTTGATAAAATTTATTTGTATGTTTCATACTTTCAGCACTTTTTGACAGGATTATCGATGTACTTTGAAAAATAAAAACGAATTATAATTATTTCTTTAATTAATGAGGTTGACGGCCGACAACCATCTTCCACTTAAATCCGTAAAAAAGAAAATGAAAGTTAACACGTTTAATTTTCTCAGTTTTAATTAATCCCTGATTAAACTTATTACTGTATATTTTATTTTATGACTGAAAATATCATTTATTTATAAAGACAGGAACATTAAATAAACACGTTTTAAAATGTTCCTGATAAAAATTATGAAATGAAAAAAATTATTTTTCAAGTACCAAAATGGAATGCCAGACAACTCGGCCCGGTTTGTAGGACAAATCGGCCCTCTTTAAGACAAGTCGGTCCGGCTTTAACCTGTTTATAATATCTTTTACAAGATAGTGAGAAAATTTTAATGAAATGTTATACAATTTTGCTCTATTTCAACGAGTCTGCCATAGACATGATTTTTATCAACGAAAAACGTATATAAATTTTACAAAATGCCCGGGAAAAAATGTATCTACAATCATTCTTTTTTTTTAGAAAAGCCAGTACGAAAAAAATAAACAACTTATCTTAACCCGTCTGACACTAAAATATGTTTCCATGTTTAGCATTCTTCTTGATATAATTTTTTTTGAAATCTAGATAAGTAAACTCTTAACATATCCTAACCCTAACCCTAATATACATGTATTGAAAATAAATATTTTATATGATACTATACTATTATATAGGTGATAATTATATATACTTCCTATGTGTTAACTTTAATATATATTAATTGTTAATTGTGTTATTTGCTCTGTATCATGCCCCTTGTGGGCCTATGCTTTTGGTTTACTTAATAAAACATTCTTCTTCTTCTTCTTCATATTGTATTTTGCAAAATGAATAATATCATTAAGTCAAAATAAGAGATGTTAAAGACATAGAACCTATCATTTTGGCAATTTTTAAAAAATAATGAAATTCACACTATTTGAAGAATACATTGTAAAACCTTTGAAGAAACTGTTAAATTTTCAAAAAACCTAACAGAAAGTATTCTTTTCGACGGAAAACTGAATAAAAAAACGCAGTGTCAAAAAAGAGGACAAACTAATTATAGAATGTAAATACTTGCGGGTACCGGTAAACTAAGAAACGAAAAGTAACCAAACGAAACGGAGCAGAACAAAAACGATATCGGTAAAGAAGGAAACGTAAACAGTAAAATAAGCAACCGAAATCTGTAAAGAAAGGAAACGAAATGTGAGCAAAACTGGTTAAAAAAGAAAACTGAATCGATTTTAGCCGACACCAGTCGTTTTTCTTAATTTACCGATTTCGTTTTCTTTTCGCCTCGTTTGGTTACATTTCGTTTCTCAGTTTAACAGTACCCAGTTTACCAAATGTAAATATTTATGCTGGACAATACTTAATCAACGCGAATAATTAAAATAAGATTATTGTATAGAAAACTGCAAAACATTGAGTTTTTATGTTGGAAATGGTAAGTTTTAGATAGTATATTTTTAATATGTGTACTTTTTATTCAATGTAAAAAATTGCGAAATTGATAGGTCCTATGTCTTTAAACGATATTTCGTAAAAACTACTACTATAAAATATGCAAAACTAGTGTTTAATGCACACAAAATTAACCAAAAACCATTAAGAAAGTATCTTTTCGTGAATATATACGTTAAATAGCATGATACATTTATTTTCTTGAACCGGGCCGAGTTGTCTTAAAATCCGGCCCGAGTTGTCCCGGGCCGAGTTGTCTGGCTACCCCAAAATGACTAGTACCGAGTACGGAAGTGACTAGTACAGAGTACCGAAGTGTCTTATTTTATCGGTACTGAAGTGACTAGGATTCTTTTGTTGTGCAGCCTTGTAAGGGGGCATCAGCGGTATCAGGTCCGTTCGCCCCTGTCCTACGTTCGCCCTTGGTCCATTCGCCTGAGTTCGTTCGCCCTATATTATATATTAGGATAATGTCAACTGAAACTTCAACTTATTAGACTTGGATAATAATGCAAGATGTTTTCATATTAATACGAAAAAAGTTAAAATTAAAAATGGTTGGTGATTGCATGCCCTTAACATATAACCTCTATTGTATAGTGTGGCTAGGTCAATAGGCACCAATGGTGTCTAAAGTGTGTAATAACCCGTATAAAAGAACACCTGAAAACTTGGACTCAACAGGACTTTGGTATAGAGCTTAAAATGGACTAAAGCTTTAAGCAAGCAACAGCTCTTCCCTATAGCTATCTGCAATACTTTTCATTTTATTGGGAAAAACATGATAGCACTATTTTTTACCCCTACAAGAAGACATCTTATTACTTTGACCCAATAGAAACTTTTGTAGAGCTTAAAGAGCAAGCAAAAGCTTTTCTCTATCTGCAATAGTTTTCATTCTAGAACAAAAGCATGAAAAATGGTATGATTAACCTTTAAAAGGTCATAACTCCTGTTAGGGGTCAGGCCAAAAATAAAATCCCTCTCCCTACCTACCCAGTCAAAAAGGCCCCTACCCAAAAAAAGAATTGCCCAATTTAGGACAAAATTTTTTATATGGTTATTTTGGGTGCTTTTTTTGACGATTTCACCATCAAAATATTATTTTTGGAAAAAAATAAAATAATTTCCTTACCTACCTACCCCTATCTTAAAGTACCTTGTCGGGGAGGGGAAACAAATATTTAATGTTGGCCTCATTTAGCAATTTTGACCCAATAGAGACTCTTCTAGAGATCAATATGTTGAATGCTTAAGATCCTTCACAGATTTTTTCCTACCCTAAGTACAATGTAATAAGTTGATTTACCTGATGTTCTATTTTTGTTTTTAGTTTTCAATGTTTTTATCAAATTCATTACCACGATTAATATTAAAACTAAGAATACAGGAACTAGCTCATGAAGTGATATATATCCACTGCTTCGTGTATAATCAAACAATGTTACTGTAATTTCAACCCTGAAAATCATCTGACAAACAGATTTTGATTTTTTGAGTGCCCTCAGCGAGGATCGAACTCACAACATTTGGGACATCTACGGCGTATGCGCCTAGCTAACAGAACAGAGGTTGTAACCACTACACCATCCTAGGCTCCTCAAAAGAAGAGCTTTCGTTTGGGTAGTGTTACTGGCCTATGCGCCTAGCTAACAGAACAGAGGTTGTAACCACTTCACCATCCTAGGCTCCTCAAAAGAAGATCGATATAGCTTTCGTTTGGGTAGTGTTACTACCACTGCTTCATATTGGATACATATATTGATGAAAAAATTGTCCAATTGTCTCCCTTGAATTACCGGTACATCCAACAGCAATGAAAACTCTTCATGCACATTTCTACATGATGCAATTCTTTCATGCAAAGTTTCATCAAAATACATCATGTTGTTATTAAGAGGATATGTGCTTACAATGTACATACATGACGGTTACTATACCAGTATGTGGAGAGACAGAGAGACACACAGGATGATTGATATAAACTGAATACTTTATTTGCAGGAAGTATAATAAGGATCCTTTGTTGCCAACATTTTGTACCTCCTCCCTACAAAGTTTCACACAAATTAGTCACTGACTTCAGAGGAGGTTTTTAAATTTTATTTACAGACGACTGACCTGGCCATAGTAAAATCATAGTAGCTTGAATGATCTTAGGTCAGGTGAGCTACCAAAATGGCTTTACCAAATTTTATGCATGTTTAAGGTGTTGTTCAATTGTTACATATGAAACAATTTTTTCCAACACAATCATTGCTGATAAGAAAAAAGTTATAATATTTACACATTTATTGCAAAAAATACAAAAAATAAATAAATAAAACAATCATTAACAATCACTAGAAAAATTGTATGAATATTCAATAAACTAACAACTTAAAAACTGATCAGAGGGAAGTCAGAAGGAAAATTGCACACTTATGGTTTCTCACTTATGGAAGACACCTAAAAATATGAATTTCATCTTTGAATTAATGTTGTTTCTTTCCCTGAGTAAATTCTAGCCAAGCCGAATCAATTTTTTTTTCAATTTTGTCTATAAAACAGTGAAACATAAATTTCCAGCATCAAGGAAAGAAAATAAATTTCATTATAAAGGGAAATAATCAATTGAACTCCCTCTAGCCTTTCCCTCTTTCATCACTAACTTCTACATAAAATCACAGCCGTTGGTTAAGTTAATTCTAGAACAGAAAGACATTTAACTATAATGAACAAGTAAAATTAATATATATTATATAAGCTAATCAATATTTCAAGTGAACAAGAAATTTTTTGCCCCCCCTTTTTTCCATCAGGAAGGGACACCAACATTTTACATACTCTATAGCTATTACATACAGTACAATCAGTCATTTGATTAATGCTTCTTCTATCACAGAAATACAAGTAAAATTTATAAACAAGTACAACATATTTGATATATAATATTAAAAAAATTTCTATAAAATCTATAAACTCAACCTGGGTATTTACTTGATCCTATCACAGAATTATATACATATAACATTAATTAACATGCAAGGATAAAAAGTATAACAATTAATTTATCTCATAAAAGTTCAAACAATTGCACATTACATCAAAACCAAATTAACAATTTCAAATATCTAAGACACAGCATTGGTTAACTTATGGGAAAATGTTGAATTAATATCCTATTCAAATTCCATGAATAAAAAAAGACAAACATATCTTCAACATTGCACATGTGTGCTTGACACTTGACAAGTTAAACATAAAACAAGAATATCGGTATGTCCAGCAGACATAATGCCCCATCTCGCAACATTTATTTTTTTCCCACAATATAAGTCAACCATGATGTTGTTCCAAGAGTATAATTTTATGGACTTTAACAATTCTTCTATAAGTGGTCATTCATGCAGAAAATATAGGTCACAGCCAGCATCTGAAGCATACATTCTGCTTATAGCATCACTAGGAGCACCTACCATACCAATATAACTGATGTGGCACATGTCAGTAAGTGGGAATGGACTTTAGCCATTCTTCTGTAAGAGGTCATCCATGCCGAAAATATAGGTCAAATCAAGCATCCTAAGCATGCATTGTGCTAAGCATCACTAGGTGCACCTACCATACCAATATAATTGATGTGACATTTGTCAGTAAGTGGGAATAGACTTTAACGATTCTTCTGAATGTGGTCATTCATGCATAAATATAGGTCACATCCATCATCCGAAACATGCATTGTGCTTAGCATCACTAGGTGCACATATCATACCAATATGATTGATGTGGCATTTGTCGGTTAGTGGGAATAGACTTTAACATTCTTCTGAGAAGTGGTCATTCATGCGGAAAATATTGGTCACATCCAGCATCAGAAGCATGCATTGTGCTTAGCATCACTAGGTGCACCTACCATACCAATATGATTGATGTAGCAGTGGGAATTGGGAAATAAGGGGATTTGGGATGGAAAAACGAACGGACGGACAGTCGAAAGAACCTGAACACTATATGCCCCTCTACTTTCGTTGATGGGGTATAAAAACATCTCTATTTTTATAAAGATATTGTCATTTGAAATAGGGTCTAAATTAGCTACACTGGGATTTCTCCAAAATACAGTAGATACATTCTAAATCTGGTTTGGCCGTAGCACTGAAATTGATACATTTAGTACCGTAAGTTACCTGTGTAAAAGTTTAAAAGGTGGCGGTTTTAAATTTTTTGGAAACTTTACATCATCTCATGATTGGGGGAGGATAGAATTAAAATTGAGTCGAGCTTTCACGTAGGTGGCATCTATCAGTTCAAATTAAATTGCTACAGCCATTTGTGAAATATATAACATCATATAAATTGTCACAGATAATTCCATTTCATCCAAAAATAAAATTTTTGGCAATATAACATGCATATTATATTGGCTTCAATTATATGACAAAGTGAACAAGAGTCTTTTTCATAAAGTTTTCTAATACTGTATAGTAACATGAACGAGTTTCAAACACTATACAGTTCTGTAAGACACTGCCGCTGAATGCTGTCTCCAATCTTCAGATCTTTGATTGTTAAGGTGTTTGTTTTCTAGGAATAACAATATGTCCATCTTATTCTTTAGATTGTCTTAAAGTAATAGAAATAACCTGAAATAATGAAAGCATAACAGTTACTGTGATTTCATCATTATTCAATTGCTATAAATTTTTGTGGTTTTCGAAAATTTACAAATCACTTCATCTTCTACAAGAAAACACAATTTTTGGCCGGATTTCACAGAGTGAAAAATCCGGGTTATAAATGGTGAATGTTGGACGGGTGGCGGGCGGTGTGTGGGCAGGAAAAATTTTTCGTAACAGTTTTCTCAGCAACTACTTATCACAGCCACTTGATATTTGGTATACAGCAACGGGGTGGGGTCCCATAACGTGGGACACGATTTCAGGTCTGTTGCTCACCTACTTCCTGTTAAACGAAATCCGGCCATTTTTGACTTTGACAGGTTTTTTAACAAAATTTTAATAAATTTTGCACATAATATTTTCACAAAAAGTTAATTTCCCAACCAAATGACCAGTAAATAAAACTTTTTCACAGACATTACTTAACTTTTGAATGTTTATTTGATTTATTTCATAGAAACCAACTCTCACCAAACCAGTGATATTTTTATACATATACTGGACAATTAATAATTAGTTACCAATCCATCTCATTTATAAGTCTATGGCCATGTTAACATTTCTGCTGTTACAAATTTATACAAAATCTAGTTATGCCATATATATCTATTTTTTAGCTTCTCAGGCCATTAAAAAAAAACAGATGTAGATGAGGGAGGGATGCTTACACTTTATGCTGTAACAGATGAACTGCCTGAGATGTGAGAAGATAAAAAATTTTTTGTTTGGCCTAACATAGCCCCCTTGATCTACTCACATTGCCTTCTTGATCAACAGCAAAGAAGCCTTGATTGCTGGGAGCTGTGGCAAACACTATGGATTCACTTATCTTGGTGCTGTATTTTAAATTCCCATTTTCTATATCATATAAGTAGAGTTGTCCCATCTTTGTTATAACAAAAGCTGTTTTGCTTTCCTTGTGTATCTACAAATAAAAAAAATTCAGAAAGTTATTACCGGTAGTTGCATTTGCATTGAAAGAAAATTGGGTTTATTTTCTTGTAAACTTTTTAAAAATCAAAAGAATTTGATATGATTAACAATAATTTAAACTACGCCTAATTCATGTATCATAAAGAAAGTATTATTGAATCAAGTTTAAATCAGAATACAAAAATGAAGTTAATATACACTTTGCAGTTACACAGACACCACATGCAATGTGATTGACAGGTGTTAATATTAATACACCAATTTAACTAACCGAATTTTTACATAAAAATATAAGTTTACTAAATTTCATGCTGAATATATCAACAAATTTATTAATAAGTATTAACTGTAATATTTTTTTGGTTTATAGAAGCATGGTCTACATTTTACATAATCTGCTTTGCGGATTATTCAATGTGCACCATGGAAAATTTAGTCTATGGTTCAATACACCAAAAAAATTATTACATTAATTCTTAATTGAATAAAACAATGTTTTAGATGCTGTTTCATAAAGCAATGGTTAATTAATCTGCACCTTATCCCATTAAAGTTGCATTGACTATTAACAAGCCTGTGTTTTGGTGTCTACCCCCCTTTTTGGCGCAACTGTACTACATGTATATAAAACGGTCAGTAGGAAGGAAACCTAGGTTCCTGAGAAAACCACAGACATTTGGCAGCTAACTGAAAATCCTAATTAAATACAGGTGGGAAATAACAAGCATATTAGTTTAATCAGAGATTATGAGAGGATATCAAGATCAGCATTCAAGTAACAATTTTTTGTAAATTACTAATAGGAACTCAATTCAACAACCCCTGATGGTGATCAATAGTGTGGTTTCAAAGTTATAAAAGAAGCAAAGAAGCACCAATGGGGCATTCAAGTGTCAAATGTCAGAAAGGGCAAAGACAAAACCAGTAAAAACAAACAAGAACAGCAGGAAGAAACACAAAACACAAAATCAATTGAACGGAAATCAATAGCGTGAACTCAAGTTGTAACAAAAGTGAACTCAAGTGCTTCGAAAGAGTAAGTATTTGTAAATGTTTTGAACCTATATACACTGAATACCTGTCTATTCAGAACAAATTATTCATTCTCAAAAACTGTTAACTTCATATAGGTATATAGGTTCCATTGTTCAGAAAGATACTATATAATTATGACATGGAAATTATTTACCTCTAATGATACAGGAAAGTCATTGGGATCTGTAAAATCTATATTGCTAATCCTGGAAGTGTAGGGTTGATTTCCATGTGCTGATCGTCCCACTTCTTCAATGTGAAGCTGAAAAATTTTAATTTTGTAATGGTAGTGATGCAGTCATAAAATTTTTCTTTAATAATATAAATGGTGGTATTAAAAGGAGTATTGTCAGGCAGTATTTTTTTCCTGGGCATATTTGTTTGAATGCTTTTATTGCAAGTTCATGTTTGTTTGTGTATGTTGTCAATGATCTCATGACAGGCAATATTTTCATGTAGTCTATTTTCACATCAATTGTTTAATTCATGCTCCAACTGGCCATTTACAACAAACATATTTATATCCCTGACATACAATTTCTGTAGTTTTTTAAGTGTCACAAAATGATAGATATTAAAAATCTGGAAAATTTATTTTTCAAAGCAATTGTTCAAAAGGTCAAGAAAAAGCCAGGACAATATTAATTATATGTTTATACCACCACAGTCACTAAAATCTAGTCATCAGGTCATTGTTTTGTTAACTGAGTTATTTCCCTTGCTTGATTTTTTTACAACTTACTCTGATAACTAATAAACCATTTTTTTGGTATTATTTTTTACCTTGTTATCTCCCCTTACTCAATTTTAAAAACCTTACCCTTCCTCCATAATCTTCTCTCACTGCATACAGCAGTAGTGTAGATGGATGAGGATTGTGGCCAAGAGTGACTTGACAAAATGTTGCAGAGTGGCTGTCAAACATTCTCTCAACACAACTTTGGTGCGAGTATAACTGAGAGTATCCAACAACTTCATTTTCCTGAAAAAGACATATGCATTGTATACCAGACAATTGCATGTACATAACATACCGTATAGCAGGTTATTTTTGCTGAGGTTAAATTTTCGGTTATTTTCGAGTTCAACAGAAACTGCGAAAAAGAATTCCTGCGAAAATATCTGATGCAAATCATATACAAACACATTCACAAATGGTGAAAATAGAACCTGCAAAATTTTTTCACATACCTTATTACATGAAAAACGCAAAAATTTACCCATGCGAAAATTACCCGCTATACGGTTTCTATAGATTCAAATGCAGAACAGAAAGATTATGGGCAATATTTTGCCTCTGTATCAGCTATTAAAAATACATTGAAGCCAGAAAAGTGGTCATCCATGGAAGAGGTCTTTGCTTTAAAATATTTGTTAATCAGGAAGAAGATGAGTAACAGGCATAAAATTGCTTTACACCATAAAGTGCTAAAGGCAGAAGCTGTAGCATGCCAAATATCAAGAGGCTGTAACAGAATTGTTTGTGATGCTGCAGGTTTGATACAAGATGCTGAAAGACAAGGTATAGTGCCAAAGCCACCCCTATATGTCCTTTTGCAACAAGTTAATTGCAGGCTATATAGTAATTGACAAATTTTGTCAGAATTCACAGGAAAATCCCAGTTATAAAATGGTGAATGTAAGGCAGCAGGCAGGGGGGAAAGACATTTTCGCAACAATTTTTAGGTAACTACTTATCAAAGCCACTTGATATTTGGTAAACAGCATCAGGGTGGGGTCCCATAATGTGGGATTGAAATTCAGGTCGGTACATCACCTACTTCCTGTTTAATGAAATCCTGCCATTTCTGACTTTTACAGATTTTTATGACTAGTGTGAGACATTAGTTTTATAAAGTGAGATGATTTGAGACAACTAAAATTGTGGTCGAATTGATTTAGGACAACATACCATTACCATGCAATGTTGTTCATGATAAATTCTGAATAATCTTAGGTGTCAAATATTTTTTTCTCATCATATTTTGATTCACATGCATTTTGGCAGACCTATATCAAAAAGTGTTTACTTAGCTCGCTTTGTATTGTAAAAGTTCCATGAATATGTTCTCCAAACTCTAATGCTAATTTAATCTTTTTATGTTTCTTTTTATAATGATAATCAAAAATATTACAATCTTAATCTCTAAGCATTATAACAACAATTTTAAAAAGCATGCTGGCAGATTTTTCCATTGCAACTGATTATGAAGGATGTGTAAACTTGAGGAAAGGGGTATATAGCATCTAAGGAAGATAACTCTTAAATATTAGTTGAATGTTTTAGTCTGAGTGACATTGGTAGAGCGCCTCTGATGAATCTTGAATAGACAAAACGGGCATCAGGCATAGCAAAATTTATTGCCTGGAACTTTGTTGTTTTTTTTTTAATTAAATGAATCAAGCTTCTCGATGAACTCCATTATGTTCAACGACATGCATTTTTCCCAAGAAACCAATGGATTGATTTTCTTAAAATTTTACAATTAAGTTCAGTTGACTAAACTTCATAATTTTGCAGATTTTCAGGAAAATTTAATGACACATTTGTATTTAAGCCAAAGTGTTGGGTATCTCCTTAACTTATTTACAATGTATTACCACGTATTATTTACCTGTTGGAAGATCCAGGATAAAGCAGACCACTGTTCACTGCTATCAAACTTGTATCCTACTATCTGACACTTGGATAAGTCTTTGTTATGGCAGTACATCTTCTGAAGGATTTTCTCAACTTTTTTATGAAAAGAAGAAAATGCAAATATTTTAGTCATATCCACTTACAAACTGATCATGTGTTTGTACTTGTAAATGCCCCTTGTGGGGCCATTAGCTTATAAAATTTGTATTCATATTCAAAATCTTATTATCACCAAGAGTATTGGCAGCTTTAAATATACATGTATCATTCAAAACATAATTCAAAGATGCATAACCAAATTATGTGACATAAAGATTTTGTGACGGACAAAGAAGAAGTAACGTTTTGCATATATTATCTACGCCTATATCTGATTTTGCAGGAACCACTTAGCACCTGAGTTCACTCTCATTAAGACTACGGTTCGTGTTGTTAAAAGATATTCAGTAGTTTTTGGTTTCCATGTTTTATATGTTGTCTGTTTATTCGTCCTGTCCTTGTTTTTGTTTACTTGTTTTGACTCTGCCCTTTCAGACATTGAAATTTGGGTTGTCCCATTGGTACCTCTGCTTCTTATATTTCATGGGTTAGATAATTGTATAATATACCTATATTCAAATGATAGACAGAACTAGAAGTTACTATGGCAACTGTTGTCATGGAAACCCATGTCAAGAATTTTGCAGGTTCTTTCAGATCATGTTCTTGGATGCATGTTACTACTATAGCACCAGAAAGGACGTCAAAAATTAGTACATATACCTCACTGCCACCTGAAAAAAAATTAGAAAATATTTTACACTGTGAACTAGCTAGCTCACTTTTTACATATGGATACATAGCCCTTCCTTCATGTAAATCTGCATATGAAATGAAATTCCTAGATGCAGATCTCAATAGACGAAACACGCGTCAGGCGTAGCAAGATTTATTGTCTGGAACTTTGTCATTTTTATTTAGTGTACTTTTTCCAAGTATAAAAGTTTCATCAAGTCCATTAAGCAGCTTAGAAAGAGTTGTGTTAACAAGATATATGGACAGACGGACAGACAGACAGACAGACAAACAGAATGATTTTCAACATACCTCCCAAATTTAGCTATGGGGGAATAAATATATTGATTATGACAGAATGGTCAAATGTACATGATGTAATTTGTAGAGGACTTATTCACTCCATCATGAAGGCAACAGCAACAATGACCTATTTTTGTAATTAGTGAGTTATCTCCCATTTACAAAAGTTATCCTCCATTACGGTAGGTATATTACATTGCAATGAATGGGGTAATTGGGTTTTTATTTTTGATAAATTATTAAATGGATTTATTAGACCTTAGTTAGGTTATGAAAACATGTTAAATACATTTTTGAAAATAGTTATAACCAACTTTAAGAAATTTTTTGACGAACTAAAAAATAAATGCAGATAAACTTAAATTTTCCCACAGTAACTAGTATTAAATACCTTCTGTAAAGAGAAGATAAATCTGCAAATGGGAGATAACTCACTGTATACGAAAAGAGAGAATGAGCCACAATAAATAAAAGATATAAATGTTACTATCAATATTACAGTTTAAGATTAACTTTAATTTTTTTTGGATTAATTGAAATATAAACACATTTTTTCATGGTGCACATTTCACAATTCTTGAAAGGAAAATTTTCAGAGGATAATATGTCTAAATATGTAAATTGATTTCTCTTATTTTCATTCCATTTATCAACCTCTCAACCAGTTGTGGAAAAAATTATCTCACCTCTAGAGAATATTTTGTTCTCAGCATAATTGCACGTGCGATTGATGAGCGACCTTTTGCAATTTCTTACCTGTAGACATTAGAGAAAAACCTTCTACAGCTTAATTCTCGATGATAACAGAATTTCTAACATATTGGAAAATAAATTTGATATTTTAATCGCTCTTCAAGCCAAGCCATTAAAATAATTAAATTTATTTCCCAAGATGTTAGAAATTCCATATTCAACTCTATTGCGTTGTAGAAGCTATATTTTGCTTATCTCTAAAAAAAATTACTACAAAAGAACGTTTTTTGTCTTTTCTTAGGTTCTTTATAAATATAAGTTTACATTTTAAAGATAACTTTGAGCCAGCTTACAATTCAAAGTATACTATCAAATTGACATATTAAATCTGTATTGGGAAAAACATATTGAGTCTAATTATCTCCCCCTTATTGATATTCAAGAGGAATTAAGTCTCATTCCAAGTTAGAATCAGACAAATTGCATAGATATGGTAGAATATGAAGAAACACAAACTTTTGATCATTGAATTTATATAACTATCCAAGATAACACCATTTTGGTCTTTTAAAGCTCTGAATGATTTTGCCTTTCTAAGCCTTAACTGTACGGTATAGAATTCTGGGAAATATACTTGCCAAATTTTTCTCTTTATAATCAGTCAAAAATTATCTATGAAATTAACTAATATTCAAATGTAAAATCTACTATAAGTTTACATCAAAATGAATGTATATTAGCCTAAAAAGCTTCAATCAAAATTTTTGATGTGTTCTAAGGGCTATTCCAGAATTAATTGTATGGGGGGTCGGAAGGCACTATAATTAAAATTTTATGGGTGGTGGTATTTTCAGATATTTCTCAAATGCAACATAAAGGGAAAAAAATTAAAATTTTATGCATGGTGGGTATAAAAAAAAAGTGCCTTCCAACCCCCCCCCCATACATTTATTTCTGGAATAGCCCTAACTGCCTGGCCCTTATCTACTCCTACTCTATCTATTCCTCAGCATCGATCTTCATAGATGTAAATATCCTTCATGCAAAGGTTAAAAAATCCACCAAGTGCCTTAGAAAGAGTTGTAACAAGTAATACTGTGAGTGAGCTAACAAAAGGATACCCCGCCCTACAAATTGGACTCTGTACTGCCAAAAATACCTAATGTCCAATTATCTCCCCTGAATGATACCAAAGAGCAATGAAAAATCTTCATGCACATCTACATATGATGTACTTTCTTCATGTAAAGTTTCATCAAAATCTGTCAAGCAGTTTAGGAGGAGTTGCGCTTACCAGGTCTCCCATTGAATACTATATTTAGGTCTCATTAACCCCTTCCGAGTCAATTGTTCCCATCCCTCAAATAGTCCATTAAAAATAAACTAGAGGCTCCCAGGAGCCTGAATCGCTCACCTGATCTCTTGTGCCAAAGTTTGAATCAATTTTACAAACTTTCAAGTATACAAAGTTGCAAAACAATCCTTTCAGTAGTTTCAGAGAAGATTTTTGGAAATCAGTTTAAATTAATAGAAAAAAAACAGTTAAAGGGCAATAACTCCTTTAGGTACCTTTTGATGCTGTACAAGAAAAGTTGCTTCAGATTATCTCTTATACTTTTCGAGTTAAAAGCCAAAAACAATGGTCTGACCCCCTTGTTCTATTTTTAGCAACGGCGGCCATGTTGGTTGGTTGACGTGTATATAATTCACAAACTTGGTAGAGGACATCCTAAAGATAAAGTATACCAAGTATCAATGCAATCCCTTCAGTGGTTTCAGAGAAGAAGATTTTTGAAAATCAGTGTAAATCAATGGAAAAAACAGTAAAAGGGGAATAACTCTTAAACGGCTGATCTGACAATTTTGACCCTGAAATCATTTTTGTAGATCTCAATGAGCTAAACAATTCTGCAATGCTTACTTTTCCTCTAGCTCTAACGGTTTTTAAGATATTGTCCAAAAACTGCAAAAATGGTCAATTTTGACGATTAAAGGGCAATAACTCCTATAAGGAGTCGTTTCACAACTTCGACTCAATGGAGAGAATTGTAGAGCTTTTAATGCTGAACAAGGAAAGTTGCTTCGGATTTTCTCTATCTCTTATACTTTTCGAGTTATAAGCCAAAAACAATGGTCTGACCCCCCTGTTCTATTTTTAGCAACGGCGGCCATGTTGGTTGGTCGACGTGTATATAATTCACAAACTTGGCAGAGGACATCCTAAAGATCAAGTATACCAAGTATCAATGCAATCCCTTCAGTGGTTTCAGAGAAGAAGATTTTTGAAAATCAGTGTAAATCAATGGAAAAAACAGTAAAAGGGGAATAACTCTTAAACGGCTGATCTGACAATTTTGACCCTGAAATCATTTTTGTAGATCTCAATGAGCTCAACAATTCTGCAATGCTAACTTTTCCTATAGCTCTAATGGTTTTCAAGATATAGTCCAAAAACTGCAAAAATGGTCAATTTTGATGATTAAAGGGCAATAACTCCTATAAGGAGTCGTTTCACAACTTCGACTCAATGGAGAGAATTGTAGAGCTTTTAATGCAGAACAAGGTGGGTTGCTTCGGATTTTCTCTATCTCTTATACTTTTCGAGTTATAAGCCAAAAACAATGGTCTGACCCCCCTGTTCTATTTTTAGCAACGGCGGCCATGTTGGTTTGTCGACATGTATATAATTCACAAACTTGGTAGAGGACATCCTAAAGATCAAGTATACCAAGTTTCAATGCAATCCCTTCAGTGGTTTCAGAGAAGAAGATCTTTGAAGAAAAGTTAACGGACGACGGACGGACGACGGACGGACGACGGACGCCTAACGATGACAATAGCTCACATGACCCTTCGGGTCAGGTGAGCTAAAAATGCAGTGTTATTGTTTGTAATTGTCAAAGTTTTATTGGAATAATAATGGAATCATGTGTACAATCAAATGAAACCTAAAGATTTACTCATTTTAAATATCCTTGATTCATTTTTGACAAGTGTATGAATTTTGTTTACATGGCTGTGTGAAAAGGCTCCATGTGGTAGACCGGAAAGCATGGTAAAAAAGGTATTTTGAGCATTTTGTAAACAATCCAACTTTGTGAAAAAAGTAATCCTTGATGGTGAATGTTTTATACCAGCATTAGACAGAAAATTTTATTAGCTTCGCAATGATATATAACATGTGTACCATCTTACCCATATTTGTTCAAGCAAAAATTTCAAAAATGCAGATTTTAAGCTGAAAATGAATGTGAACATCAAAAGGGTTATTTGAGACCTTAAACAGTCTAAGTCCAATTATCTCCCCTGAATGATATCCGAGAGCAATGAACATCTACATATTATGTACTTCCTTCATGTAAAGTTTCATCAAAATCCGTTGAGCGGTTAGGAGGAGTTGCGCTTACGAGGTATGTGGACAGACGGACAGACAGACAGGGTGATTCCTATATACCCCCCCAAACTTTGTTTGCGGGGGGTATAATTATAAGATTGGTGGACAGACATGGAGATTGATAAATACCCCAAAGTTTTGTTTGTAGGGGTGTTAACACACATGTACTTACGTAATATTGCCACTACAGATTCTGTAGGGTGTACACTGCAAGAATCAGCACTTATATTGAGGGTGGCATAGACTTCCTTGGCATGTAAATCAATAAGAGTTATTGCCCCTGGGTTGTTGACACAGATATATTTATTTGACTCCATGGTAACGGTGTAGAAAGTAATAACTGCTTGATCAAATCCTAACTTCTGTAGCTGTCAAAAGAATATTTGACTACATTTTGAGGACAAGAAAACATGATATGCCCTATAACTGTTAATTTTGTGGATTGGGATAATATTTTGTTAATATTTTTTTTTTGCTGATTCTAATTTTTGCAGTTTAATGATCTTCATTAACAGATAAGAATACCTCATACTATTTTATGCAATTTTCAATTTTGTTGATGACAGCAACCGTTAAATAATAAAAAATAAGAATGCCACAAAAATTTACCAGTTATACAGTACTGGGTATGTGTATATCTACAAGTAAAATTGACTGCAAATTTTCTACTATACTATTGGTAAAAAGAAACTGTGCATCTCTTTGAAAAATCACAAATTCAAAATTTTATTTTGTATTTGATACATTTTATCACAAAAGTATTGCAAAATCATTTTTCTAAAGATCTAGACGAAAAAAATCATTTTTAGACCCCTAAAAGATGTTTTTTTGCACTTTGAAATCAGGTTGTGTCAATTTGAAATTCACAAAATCACATTTTGGAAACAAAGCACATTTTTGAAATTAAAAAAAAAAAGATTTCTCATCTGACTTTCACCAAAAAGGTTTCTCCTTTTAGCGGTTGAAAGTTAATAGCCTAAATTTTGAATGAAAATCTTGATTTTTCATTTTTGGGATAGAAAAAGTGGTTTTTTGAATCTCAGAAACTAGAATTAAAATTTTTTTTCAGATTTTTACACATAAAAGATCTGCATGGTCCACTCGACATTCAGTGAAAATTTCAACTCGATAACTGTATTTTTTACGATTTTCTGATTAAGAGAAATATGGGTACAATTGATTTCCAATAGACATGTACAGTTTCTTTTTTTTTCATGAGTATAGTAATTTATCATTATTGGCTTTGTCGATTGCATCAACAAGAAATGATGCATCTCTGATCTGTGCTTGAAAATTGTAAAGGGAGGTAACATGCACATGACTGGTATGTGCATTTTCTGTGTTATTTTTATTGTTTCATATATAAACAAATGCCTATTGGTACTACGTACTGGCCACTTTTTTGTTATAACAAGACCAATCGATGTCTGGCCCTGCATCGCACGGCAAAACGTTGAACCCTGTACGTTCTAGGCCCAATATGGACAGTCAAAAAATTTTGACACTTGCATCCTATGGTGGACTTACAAAGCATATTTGTCACATGCCACCAAATATTGTAAAAATAGACAAAAAATAGTTTCTATTTTTTTCCCCTTTTGGTCCCCTTATTGCTAAACAGAAAAGGTGGGTCAAGAAAAAATTGTATCCTTCATTTTGAATCCAATATATGACCAAAATTAACTTGTAAAAAAAAAAATCTAAATCGGACCATAAATAAAAAATGTCACATTTTTGCCCCTTTTGGGCCCCTCATTCCTAAACAAAAAGAGAGGGGACACCCAAAATCATCCCCACCCTTTTATTTATGTTGAGTAACACTATTGTAAAGTTTCATAGCATTTGGTCAACCAAAACAAGTTATTGTGGAAACAAATAAAAAAGTTGCTTTTTTGGACCCTTTAGGGCCCTTAGTTTCGAAACGAAAAAAGAGGGGACACCCAAAATCAGCACAACCCTTCCTTTTATGGTACGTAACATTACTGTGAAGTTTCATAGCATTTGGTCAACCAGAACAAAAGTTATTGTGGAAAAAATTTAAAAAGTCGCTTTTTTGGCCCTTTTTGGGCCTCTAATTTCTAAACGAAAAAAGAGGGGACACCCAAAATCAGCCCAACCCTTCCTTTTATGGTAAGTAAGATTACTGTAAAGTTTCATAGCATTTGGTCAACCAGAACAAAAGTTATTGTGGAAAAAAAATAAAAAGTCACTTTTTTAGCCCCTTTTGGGCCCCTAATTTCTAAACGAAAAAAGAGGGGACACCCAAAATCAGCCCAACCCTTCCTTTTATGGTAAGTAACATTACTGTAAAGTTTCATAGCATTTGGTCAACCAGAACAAAAGTTATTGTGGAAAAAAAATAAAAAGTAACTTTTTTGGCCCCTTTTGGGCCCCTAATTTCTAAACGAAATTATAAAATGACCCCAAAAGGGGAGGTGCACATCTTCAATATATCTGTAATCACTGTGTAAAATTTCAGAAAGATCTAGTGTTTGGTTTTTGAGATTCAGATTACACAAGAAAAGCACCCCATAGCGGGACGGACGGACAGACGGACGGAGTGACCCGACTACTAGACCTGCTTTCGCCTTCGGCGACGCAGGTAAAAACTGCAAAGACTGATATCCATACGCACATCTTACAAGTATCAAGAGGTACCTTTACTACTATTTCTTGATCAACAGCAATATAGTCTTCTGCCTAAAAAAAAAACAAAAAAACTTGCATTATTAATAAGGGCTATTCCAGAAAAAAATATCTCCTGGGGGCAGAACGCCCATCAAATTTAGGGGTACCACCAATACATTTAATTTTATGTATTGCAATGCATTGTATTTAGAAATTTTTGTATCTGACCCCCCACCAACAGAATATTAATTCAAGTGTGTTCCGCCCCCGGGATATATTTTTTTCTGGAATACCCCTAAACCACTTTTCTTTAAATTTCCAAACAATTATCATATTTGTGAAATTAAGTTTTTAAAATAATTGTCAATAAAAAAACATGATCAGGTATATGATCATTGGCATAATTTTTTAAATCAAATTAATTTAGAAAACCGAAAGCTATAT
Organism: Arcuatula senhousia; assembly: GCA_963971305.1. Taxonomy (NCBI): domain Eukaryota; kingdom Metazoa; phylum Mollusca; class Bivalvia; order Mytilida; family Mytilidae; genus Arcuatula; species Arcuatula senhousia. The sequence continues at coordinate 33,087 of CAXARO010001418.1, forward strand.
CAAAGATATTTATTTGTTTATTTTTGTGATTAAAGCCTGAGCAAGCAGAGTAATCCTTATTTATTTTTTATCGTTGAAGTACATGAACTGATCATTGAATGCAACATTTTGACAGATCAGTGACCGGATGATGAATGATTTCCAACCTTTTCAGAGTTGTCTTCCTTGGTTGAGCTTTTTTGTACACTGCTGGTCACTTTCTTTGACATTGTATTCTTTTTCTTAAATTTGCTGATTCCTAAAAACAAAGAAGCCAAAGAAAAGATATACAAGAACAATTTCATCTTCTCAAAGTTATAACTCTGCATTTCCTTTAATTTTAAGAGATTACAAATAAGAGTATAATAAAGACAAAGTTTTATATTTGCTGTAAATTTCATCAAAATGTCTTATATTCTTTTGGAAATACAAATGCTATTTAGAATTTTCATGACTCTGCAGGAAACTTTTGAAAATTTGGTTAATTGTCAAAATATGCATATAAATATCTCTTTCTGCTCAGAACAGTTACAATACTTGAACTGATCAATGCAACACTTTAATGACAGACCAGTTATTAACCGGTGACAAATTGATGATTCAAAATAATTTAATTTGATTTCTCAGATTTCAATTTAGCCACCAGTGAAACTCGGCATGGGTTTCTTAATGACCTGACCAGTCAAAAACATTGTACGCTTCGCAACTTCTATGCGTGGGGTATAAATCCGGGGTATAAATGGACAATACATCAACCATGTAATACCTTCATTCCAGATCTCCCTTGATTTAAATCCATTTTCATCTCTATCATATGACCTTGACCTTCTCCTGCCATACCACCTTTCACAATTATCTCTTGATCTTGACCTACTGCTAAATCTTTTTGGTGATTTGGATTTTAATCTATCAAATTCAAGCTTTAACTCTGATCTTTTTCCTTTTGACCTTGACCTTCTTGATCTAGATTTTGATCTTCTAAGCTTTGATCTTCTATATCTTGATCTTGATTCCTTAGATCTTGATCTTCTAGAACATGACCTAAAATCCCTCGATCTTGATCTTCTATAACTTGACCTTAAATCCCTTGATCTTGACCTAGATCTCCTCTTTCTTTTATCTGATTTTCTTCCTCTTGACAAAGATCTGCTCCATGACCTACTTTTTGACCTGCTAAATAACCTTTTCTTTGGCCTTCTGCCTTTTTCTGATCTACTTCTATCCCTTGACCTACTTCTGCTTCTAGCCAGAGCCTTTCTGTCTCTTTCCTTTTCATGACAAAATCCTTCATTTTTATCCTTTCCTCCTGAAAATTCATTAGAAATTTCCTCCTTTTTACTAGAGTTTCCTTTTGTCTGAACTTTCTGGATGTCATTGAATTCTTCCCTTTCCCTAGTGTTGAATCTTCCTCCACGTTTTGGAAAACCTCTGGTCCCTCCTCTATCATTGCTAGAAACATAGTCAAGACTTGGATAACCACATATGCCATCCTCTTCCACAACACCTCCAGATGCAAAGGACAACCTCCCTCTTGAACCTGCACCTCTATGTGATGCCCAGCCTTTTCCTCTCCCAAATGAATCAGAACCTCTCATTGATCTTGTTTTAGGGTCATAAAAAGCAGTATTAAAGTCCAAATTTTGTAAACATTCAGAAGTTTTAAAAGCATCTTGCTGCTGTAATTGTCTTCCCTGACTATGAGATGAATCTAACGGAAATGGATCCAAACGTGAAGGCAGTTGCCTAGCTTTAGATATATTTCTACTATGCCCAGCATCAGGGGTAGGGGAGAAAGCCCCCAAGCTCTTATTTCCCTCAATAGTTTCAGATAGCTCAAGTATATTATTAGTGTTATGACCTTTTTGCATGCATTGTTGTACATTTTGTTGATTATTATAGCATGCAGTAGTAACTGAGTGTAACAAACCTGTTGGCATGTTTCCTTCTCGGCATATAACAGCACGATCACTTTGCATGATTATTGAACTATTGGGAGTGTATCTTGGACTAGTTGGTCTGTAAATTGGACTAGTTGGGCTGTAATTTGGACTAGTTGGGCTGTATCTTGGACTTGTTGGGCTGTAATTTGGACTAGTTGGACTATAACTTGGACCAGTCTGACTATATTTCTGGCTATTTGGATCATAGTATGGACTGTATTGTGGAATATCTGGGCTGAAGCTTGGACTGGCTAGACTATAACTTGGGCTATCTAGGCCACAATGTATTTTTTTCTTCATTCTTCTTGGACTTTGTGGAACATTTCTAGTTATGCTATTTACCATGTCATCAGGAACTTTCACTGATCTTTCAATTGGCATACACATTGGTAGTTCTACTACACTATTTAGAGATTCTAACTTATCAACATTTGAGTCTGATTCTTTTTTATGGTCTTTTTGCTTTAATGTTCCATTTATTGACTTCAACTCCCTAAGTGAAGACTGTGGTTCCTTTTCAACAATGGTTTGGTTTGATTGTAAGTTGCTCTGGTTAAAAGGAGTTAAAATGGGTTCTGACTCGAAATCATCGTCATCATCTGGCAAAGGAATTTGCTGTAAATTCTGAATCTGTAAAATAGAAAAAATGTTCTTATAACATGAGTACATTGTATCTATCAATTATGTAATTAGGTAGCTATCTGGAGCATTATGCAGGATTAAGTTAAATGAGCTCCCTTTTTGTGCCCCCTAATTTCTAAATTAAATAGTGGAGACCCCCCCCCCCCCAAATCAATACCGTTTATGGTTTAATGGTTGTTGAATTTCATAGCAATTGGCCAACCAGAATTAGAGTTATTTTGGAAACAAATTTAATGTTTGAATTTTTGCCCCTTTTCGGCCCCTTCTTTCTAAACAATGAAAGGGGAGATCCCTTAAATCAATCCCATTCATCCTTTTTTGGTATGAAACATTACTGGAAAATTTCACAGCATTTGGTAATACTCCCTTCACATATACGAGATTTTCTTACAAGTTCTTACGAGTTTGCAACTGGTATTCAATCGCAAAGACTCCAAATCTACTCGCAATTATCTCCCAGTTACTCATTAAGAGGTCTTGGCAACTTGTGTGAACTCTTGTAAGTTTTATGAGATGAAAAAATTACAATGTCATAATTTAACTTGTTAATGCATCGCATTTCACTTGTAAATCATAAATGACTCGTGTTAACTCTTAACTAACTGGAAAGACCTTGCAAAGGATCTCTTTTACTAGTTGTTTGAGAGTTAGTTACAATTTCAATTACTACATCCAATTTCACTGGTAAAAACATCGTAAATACACCTTAACATGCTGGTTAATGTTTCAAAATTAAAATTTTTATCGTCTCTGAATGAGGACTCGTAAACTTTCCGGATATCTGAAGAAATTGTAAAAGCTCGGGAATAGATCATAAATGGTTGGAAGAAAATATCAAAAGAACTTGTAAAACTTTAAATTTTGAAAATCATAACAACTTGTAAGAGAATACCGTATATGTGAAGGGGGAATAAACTCTAACAAAAGTAATTGTGGGAACAAACAAACAAGAGGCTCCCAGGAGCCTGAATCGCTCACCTGGTATTGATGTCAACCCTATGAAGATAATTGTATAGCTCAATAAGCTATATGTTTAAGCAAGAAAAAGCTTTTCTCTATCTGCAATAGTCTTCATTGTATAAGCAAAAAAACACTATTTTCAAAGTTAAAGTTGTAACCCCTAAAAGGGGTCATCTGACAACATCCACACTATGAATGCTTTTGTAGAGCTAAATGAGCTGAACATTTAAGCAGGCAACAGCTTTTATCTATCTGCAATAGTTTTCATTCTATTGGCCAAAAACACTATTTTTGCTTTTAAAGGGCTGTAACCCCTATAAGGGGTCATCTGACAACTTCGACCAAATGAAGACTTTTGTAGAAATTTTGATGCTGAAGCAGTAGGGGGCATTATATTTCATCTACCTCTTATACTTTTTTTATTTTTAGGCCAAAGACAGTAGTCTGACCCCCCCCCCCCCCCCCCCCCCCCCCCCCCCGTCTATTTTTAGTAATCAAAAATCGAAACACAAATTTGGTGCAGGACACCCTAAGGATGATTCATACCAAGTTTCATTAAATTGTGTTCTGTAGTTTCAGAGTAGAAGAATTTAAAACAACTGTTAACAGAGGATTTGACCACAGACAACAATGGATGCCAAGTGAAGGCAATAGCTCACCTGGACCTTTGGTCTTTGAGCTAAAAAAAAAAGTAGCATTTTTGGCCCCTTATTTCTAAACAAAAAAAATGCTTGACCACAAAAATCAATCTCATTGGTTTATGGTAATGAACACCATTGTCAGATTTCATAGCAATTGGATAACTAGAACTAAAGTCATTGTGGGAATACTAAAGCTTACAGACAACGTAGACTAGGACAACGACGCACATGACGACAACAGCATCATAACATTAAATATCGGCAATTTTACTGGGGTCGTATAAAAATAACCCACTTAATATTTATTAAAATAAATCAACATAATGTTTACCTCTTGTTCAAATCTTTTTATCTGATCTTTATCAATATGGACTTCTGGTGACTTCAGACATACTGACTCCATTGGTCCATTTCCAACAAATTTTGTATATCTGAAAGAATAAAATCCTGCATAATATGAACCACTGAACAGTATGGATCCTAGCTATAGTGCTACTGCATAAATGGGAGAAAATTTAAAGTGCCTGTTATTATTCACCTTTTTATACAAGTCTGTAAACAAGGATTCTTTATTTATTTTAAACATATTTACTTATCCTGGATTGGGAAACAAGCTAAATGCTTCTATAAATCCCTCTCCAGCTAGCAGATTGCAAGCGTAGCCTTTGTTAATAGCCTCCATTGAGCCTACTCTTATCCAACTCTCAAAAGTTAAGGTGCACAGGGTATTGCTTCCCTATACACGGGACAACCTTTTTCATACCTTCAAAAGGACTAGCATCGTATCTTGAGACCGTCCTTGCAAATGGTGTCAAGAGATAGTTGGAAAACAGTTCATGAAATTTTTACCTTGGTGTAAGTAGCCCGACATGTTAACCACTACACCACCGGCTCTCTGTATTTTATAAGGGATTTGTATGAATTTGGTGTAAATACTCAGGTGACACTGGATTATAAGAATCTAACACCGGTGTTAGGACAAGATAAGGAAATCTCTGACACCCCGAGGGTAAGATTTCAAGTCTGCAACGAGGCTCTGCCGAGTTGCAGATGTAAAGAAATTTTACCCAAGGGTGTCGGAGATTTCCTTATCTTGCACTAATCATCGGTGTTTGATTATTTTTCTCACTAAACCCGTAAATTGTACAACGTGGATTTGTTTACAAAACATAGCGTGACGTAAACAATAGATTTACATCCCTTGGAAACAGCACGAGGCTATCTCACATGGGGTGGTGTGAGACAGAAAAATCTCACACCGCTAAAAATACGAACTGTCCTGTCCAAAAAGTGAGAAAAGACTTTTCTTCACTGCTTCACATTGAAGGTCTCCCTGTGTCTTTAATATGATGATTCCTTTGCTTTGTTTCATTTCAATCCATAAATTGTGATTTTGTGTCCTGGTTTTGTATCATGAATCCCGGTGGGGTCACTCCATATATTTTGTGGTAGGGATGAGCCGCTGGCACCCAAGGACCCCCACCCTTATCATATATTAGGAATATTGAAAAAGGATACCTTATCTCATAATTTTTGCAGAAAATCATCCCTTATCATTTATTTGTACAATATAGTATACCCACCTAGTATACTATATAAATAATAGGATTTGCAGTTTTAAACAGAACACACACTGAGATTAAGTAATAAATAACATGTGGTTTGTAACCTTATAACTTAAAGATGTCAAAAGCTAATTGGCTTATGATTTGGTTCAATAGGCGATAAAGAGATTGTGACCTTATCATATAATCCTATCAAAATTTGTATCCTTAACGGATATTTTCATCTCAATTTCACGCCCTTTTCATATATTACGAAGCGTGAAAAAGGTACCTATTCCAGCGGCTCATCCCTATCTTATCTTATAATGGGAGTGACCCCCCCCCCCCCCCGGGTCATGCATACATACTCCATATCCTATATTTTGTTAAATTCTCTATAATAAGCAAAAGTCATCTATTCTAAACAATCAATTTTACATGGTCATTCAAATTTTCTTTTGCAGACTTGTATCATAAATATCTGGATTAGTTCAAGCATCATAATCATTTAATACTGCTTAAACCAGCACATGAATATCTGCTCTAAAACCTGCTACAACTTACCCATCATAATCATTTTCCATTAAAACTTCTTTTCTGGCCACAGAATCTTCTGATGAATCGGTTAAATCAGAATCTGATGATGAATTAGATAAATCTGAATCGGATAACAGGGCTCGTTGAACCAATTTCAGCCCAGAAGAATGTCCCTGTAAGAAAGTACACTATTACATTATATTTGGCAACCTGTTTGTACTTTTGGTTTATATACTGCAAGCCTGAAAATTTTTATGGAGTGATATTTTCAGGGTCTGGCACCACAAAACTTTAAAAAATACTTAAGTCTGGGAATATTCTCAACTCATTGTGACGTCATCAAATGATAAAGTTTGATTGGAGTTGCCATGGAAAATAAGAATATTCTCAGACTTAAGTATTTTTTAGATTTTGTGGCGCCCAGGCCAGGTTTTTGTAAAGTGAACTTTTACCGTGGGAGATAAATTTTCTGATTATTTAATCTCTTTACTTAAACAATGATCATTTTGTGCAGGGAATATTTTTTCATTGCTGATAGAGCAAAATGAACACCCCCTCCAAAAAAATTTCCACATTTACAGTAATAGTAATGGTGCAGTCAGCAGACCTGTCAAGTGTCACACAACTTGCGTGAGACTCAAGCATCTAGTCGGCAATTTAGCAGCAAATTTCTCTGATCTTTAATTTTTTTCCTTAATTTGATCTTCCAATTTTTCGTCCAATCTCATGCAAGCAGCTCATTAAAACTTGACAGCCATGGCAGTGTTCTCCCCATAAGGCCCTTACAGGATCTCGGAATCGAGACATCTTATAGCATCTTGGAATGGAGACATTATCATAATTTGCCAAGATGCTATCAGTCTTTACTGAGACGCTATTTCCGATTGCAAAAAATACAAAGGTATTGAGTTGACGACCTAATCAGGTTACTGACTGATTGATAACCGCTGAGAGATTGACACATGTTGTTCATTTTCTTTTGGCTTTCAAATATTGACTTGAGCATCTCTGATGAGTCTATAGATGACAAGCTTGTTATACAGATGCAGTTTAAACTGTTTGGCAAAAACCTTGTAAACATTTTCTTCTTAACTTTGAGGAAAATATTATAATCCTGTAAAGGGTATAGTACTGTACTTATTTTCGCGAGGTATTTATTTTCATGGATTTCGCGGCCAGGCATTTTTCGCAAAATTAAATACCCACAAAAACAAATATTTTGTATTAAATGAATAGAATTATAAGCAGAAAACGTGAAAATAAGTACCCGTGAACTTTGATGAAATCGTAAAATCGTGAAAATAAGTACCTGCTAAAATAAGTACGTTTACAGTATTTGTTTGTTGAGTACTTGAATTTTCTGGTTTTCTGGGGTCTCAGTGTGCAATAGCAAGCAGGAACCACTTACTGTCTCTAAGCACTATTTCCCTCTCATTACCACTTGAGTACACGTTGATCAATTTCTGTTCAGTTTTATTTGTGTGGGTTTTTTTTGTGCGGTTCCCATTCATGTTTACTGGTTTTGTCATTGCCATTTTGGACTTTTGACACTAGAATGCCCCATTGAAGCCTCTTTGCTTTTGTCAATTCACAAATTAGATTCCAAACAAATGAGAAATTTTACATTGCTTTTGATAAAGAATTTGTTAAAACCAAATGAATTCATACATTTTAAAATACATATAATGCTTGATACCACCTTCAGAAAAGAAAATAATTTGACATTTCACTTGGATTGGAAATTGTTATGGAATAGCTAGCCCTCACCCAGATGAAAAACCATAGGAGTTTACCTCAGATGTTATTGTATCCAACTGTGCATTCTGGGATGCAATGTTATCTTGAATTTTTATTTCCATATCACTTAGATTGTCTAATATTCTGCCGAACCTTTGATCCATATCACCATCATCTGCATCATTCAAACTTCTACAAAGATAAACATTACACAGTGAAATCTGTCTTAAGGATGGTCACTCTTCATGTTTCAATTTCAGAACTCCTCTAGACTATACCTTTAAATACTAAAGGAATTTTTTGCACCCTGATCCAAACTTTTTATGACATTTTCTGATTAAATAGACCTTAAAATTTTTACATGTTCAAGCAATCTGAACAAATGCTTTGAAAATAACTCACAGAATCCATATGTTAAACATATATAACAGTTTTCTTGTGATAAAACTGTGGACACTTCAAATATGAAAATATTTAGGGAAATCTTCATTTTTGACGATTTTTTACCCCTTTTCACTACTATTATACCAAAATCAAAGGTGACCTCATGCTGAGTGACTAACATAGATTTTTGTTTATTATTTTATTACTTTATAAAGGTTTATATTTTAACCTTCTTACACATATGCATGTGAAATATCGATTTTTCCCTGTAAGTTAAAATCTGGTAAATTCAGTGTGAAATTACAAAAATATAATCACTCTAGCATCATTTCCTGCCAAACAGTCAATTTCAGTTATGATGTCGAGAATTGATTTGCTTTGTTAGCATGACTGCTGATCATCTAAATTCATAAGCCATTCATAAATTTGGTAGAAAAATGATTAAAGGCGTTTTTATCTATGTTGTAAATATGATAATCAATTAGGTCTCATGAATAACAAAAATATGATCATTCGTTCAGGAATGCACTCAGATTTAACTTGTGCACAAAACTTGTTAAATCATGATGCATTCACCAACTCTTTATCATATTTTATTTATTCACAGGACCCAATTAAATAAACAAAATAATTTAAGTCAGAATATGCAGCCAATGTAATATTCATCATTTTTTACAGAATATTTGGCTAAATATGTCAAAAATAGTGATTTTTAAAGAAGTAACTTTAAAGGTCTCTGCTATTCAGGAAAGTAATCATTTCATGCAAAATTCTATTATATTTTAAAAAGTAGAGAGTCTAATGACCATTCTAGCAGCATTATTTTTAAGCTATATAGTATTTGAAATTTGGGGTCAATTTTTTTGGCCCTTCTTGAATATATCGCTCTCTAAGTTCAAAAAGCTACAACTCCCATAAAAATATGGGATAAACAAGGGGCTGCACTAAGTCGTGCTAAGCATACCCCCACTCGACCATCCAGAAAGCAGGAAGTAGATGACCAACTGACCTGGAAAGGGAAGGCACAGTACAACTGGTCATGCTAAAGCTGTATACCAAATTTAAAATCAATCTCTTCTGTACAAGCCAAAAAATCTGTTACGAAAAATTGTCTATTTTTTACCCATAAAAAAGTCTAAGTCGGCTCATAAAAAGTCTAAGTTGGCTCATAAAACAGGAAGTAGATGTGTGACTGACCTTTAAGGGGAAAGCACAGTATAACTCATCATGCTGAAGCTGTGTACCAGATTTGAAACTAATCCATCCAGTAGACGCAGAGAAATAGAACCGGATGGACAGATGGACGGACAAGGTGATTGCAATATAGCCCCCTCTCTTAAGAATGGGAATACAAAATTCCCTGGTAAACTGCACAACTACATATGGTCCCCTTCCTATATTACATATGGTTCCCTCCCTATATACCAAGTATTTTAAAATCAGTTCAGTAGTTTCAGAGGAGTTGTGCAGTCAAGATGATAAGTTAAGATTTTCAACAAATTTTTAAGTTAAAAGGGAAATAACTCCAACAAAATTTTGAGATTAAAAATTTTCTGGTTATATGCACAACTACATATTGTGTCCTTCCTACATAACAAGTTTTGTTGAATTCAGTATAACACTTTCAGAGTAGTTGCACAGACAAATTGCATGACAGATGGACACATCGATAGGACAAAAACAATATGTTTTCTCACCAAAGTGGGGGAGACATAAATATATAAGGATCAATACATGTATTATATACTCATATAAAAATCTGTATTGTGATTCGCTAAGACGTGGTCATGTGACATGTGATATTCTGCTAGGTCAGCCAGTAATAGTTGGGTCGCATGGTAAGGTCACCCTCTCGTGAGATTTTGCACGTGAGACCCACTTTTTTTTCTTGAACGTTGTATGGGCTTGATTTTTTCCAATGAAAAAATGTCAAAATGTCCGAAATATGTTTCAAAGTTTAATATTGAATTCTTTCATTTAAATATTCGATATAATATAACAGTTATCACCCTAGATGATATGTGACCCAGCATTTCTTTCCCCTCGAAAAGAAAGGTCACCCTCGGGGCAAGCCTTCGGGTGACCTTACTTCCTCCGGGAAAGAAACCACCGGGTCACACACCAACTAGGGTGATAATTGTATAATGTTTACCCAGGAATTTGACAGTCTGCAAAATATTGCATATTTTAGAAGATAATAGAAAAGAAATATGCTAAAATTTATGTCCAAAACACATTTCAAAAAAATGAATTAGAATCCACTTTGATATTATAATCACTAAAATATATGTTAAATACTGATTTTGTCTAAATTTTTAACCCACTAAAATAGCTGGCTATATCTTTTACCATATATTGTTTCTTCACTAATATTTTAATACCAGTTAAAAGCATTACAAACCCACTAAAGGGAACACCTATAGCACTACATTAAATGTAACTTACTTTTTTGCTTCTTTGGCTACATATGGTTCAACTAATGGTGCTCTGAATAGACTTTTGGATAATGCTGATGTTTTCTGTGAAAAAGAACATAAAAAATGAATCTCTCATTTTAATCACTGAGATCTATCTTCTTTGAATGGATGGATTTAAAAACTAATTCTCACCCAACAAATCAGTCTTTTACAAATCAGTGGCGTACACTTATTCCACATCTCAATATTCTCCATTTCATCGTTATAACTGAAAACTTGATTTCTTTCAATTAAAGACCAGGTTTTTGATGAAATATTAACCCTTGCCGTGCTGAGTTGTAATATGTTGTCCAAGTGCTCACTGCTGCATTGTTTTGGGAAAATCAAGGTTTTTTTGCTTAAGTAATTAAAACACCTGTAACTTGTAAGATAAACAACCCATAATGTTAAAACTTAACATACTTTATTATAATAATATAAACTTTAAATTAATTCCATTGAACATAAGTTACAAATACGTTGGTTACCATGGCAACCAGATTTTTATTTTTTTTTCCAAAAATTTGTATTTTTTCACATTCTCTATTTTAAACTTTAAAATACTAACCTTTTTAAACATTAAAGGATGAAGTATAAATTAATAGTGCCTTTAGAAAGTATCTTACTCTATTCATAGCAATTTTTTGTCAATTTATGAAAAGATTCGGTCTTAAGATTATTACATTTTATGACCAAAAAATCATTAAGTCGCCAAAAATATTTGTTTCACAAAGTTAAGCATTTTGCTTGTTATACAGTTAACAGAAAATTTCTGGCAATTTATAAACACTGCTAAAAATGTCCTTTCAGTGTTATTTTTAAATTCAAATAAAATTCAAATTAAAGTCATAATTATCACACATTGATTGACACAAAGTTTCACTCTTCCTGATTTGCACTCTTCAACCGTTTATATGCTAAAATATATTCTTGTTTTGTATGAAAAAGTTCAAAACAGGGATCAACACATAGTGTCACATTACACTGGATACATTTGTAGCTACTTTCATGTCCAGGGCGTTTTCGCTTTTCACCAATAGCAGCCTGAAGTTCACGTTCTGCTGGGTTGCATACCACACATTGTTTAGACATTGTTCTACCAGTGTCGGTAACCATCTTTTTCGGGAAGTGTCTTCCAGACAGTCTAGTCAGTTGTAGGGATGATGGACGACCAGGCAATTTGCGGTTTATGTCACTCATCTCAATCAGCTGGCTAATTAGTTTACGGCGAAATATTCTCTGGAGCATTGGCGTTCTTTCAGTCGTGTTCTCCTTGTAGAGAATATAGGCATTCAATGTTGCCATGCTAAATACATGAAAAAAAACTTTTTTCCACCACTTAAGTGTCTTAATTAAAACCCTTCCATATGACACCATTTGATCAGTCCTGTAAAAATAATGTAAATATCATTAACAACTTTTTATTTGTCTTACAATTTTTTTAAAGTACATTAGTTCATACTTCATAGGACTAACAAACTGAAAAGACATTGTGTATTTGCTCAAATAAAATATAAAGTGTATTACAAATATATGAAAGCATGGTGTTGTTTCAATTTCTAAGTAACTAGATATAAATTATAGAATTCTGTTTATTAGTTTGTTGTTTTCTTATATTTTTTTCTTTGCATGTGTGTTTATACTAATACATGGGTTACTATTATCTAATGGGCATCTAATCTACTAAATGTATAATCATCCTTATATATGTACATACATGTATTCCCAACTTTTCTTTTGAGTTCTAGATGACTTAGATATGTTATACAAATAATGAAATTGAAACTTACTTACATAAATTTGATTAAAAAAAAAAATCAGGATCACTAACCTGTCAACGCCTCCTTTCAGTTTGTTGTATTCTGTCACAAGCTTTGGTCTCTGTATTTCCTCCCCAGTGGTTAGATCACGTTTTCCAATACCTGAAATTTTAATTTTCATTCAGATAGATTTTTTAAATCCCCAAATAATAAAGCAATAATTTTTTTTGACATTGAAATGAAGAATCATTAATATTGGTCTTTGGCACATAATGCACATACAATGTGATGCATCTGGTCTTCATTCATCATTCCCAATTAATGTGTGTGACATTGTTTTTTTTCTTCAATTGTTTGATTTAATATTTTTTTTAATTACTTTAAATAAAGTATACATTTGTACTTTGTTTTCAGTCTTGCATTTAAATCTAATATTTCATGTATGACGTTCCTTTTTTTTTATTTGTATTTTAAAAATTATGCTTTGAAATAAAAAAGTATTCCAATGAAAATTACACTCACCAATGAACTCAGAAGAAGAAACTGTGGTTAACATCAATACAACTTTACTGTCATGGTACTTCGTCACACTGAGAACTCCACAGTTGGCAACCACAACATCTCCTTTTCTGGGTACACAAGAGTCTTTAATAAGCTGTGGAATTCCTTTTCGGTTTGAGCGCACTGTTCCTGTAGCACCAATACCAAGTCCCCATAAGTCAAGAAATAATTGTGGTGATGAATAATAATTATCACAGTAGAGAACGTGTCCACGACCGAAATAACCCCTAAGCAAGTCCATAGTTAAATCATATGTAGCTCCATTGCGACTGGGTGGTGTAGATGATTTACCAGTATACAACTTAAACCTGGTACAATAGCCATTTGTAGCGTCACATATCATATATGCCTTAATGCCATATTTGGTTGGTTTATCTGGGTTGTAAACTCTGAACAATAAATTCCCTCGCCACGGTATCATTCCTTCATCAAGGGCCAGCTGTTGATGAGGGTAATAAGCATTTCCAAAACTCCTAATTATTTGTTTGAAAGTGTCACCAAGTTTGAATAAGGGGTTGTAATTTTCATTTCCACGGGGTATGTAGTAAGTGTTGTCATTCAAGTGAAGGAAGGTCAGGATTAAAAGGAACCGGTCTCTAGACATACATGAAGGGAAGAATGGAGTACTTGTTACAGGGTTGGTCGTCCAATAATCTGTCACGTCTAACTGAGAGATCAATCCCATTGCTAAAATTAAGGCCATGAAAATTCTGATTTCATTGACAGTTGTTTCTACCCATTTCCTGAACCTTGACTTGACAGGCAAGACTTTATCTTGTAGAAACTGCTGGGCATATCTGTTTGTTTCTGTAGCTATTTGCTCGTATGTATGTTCATCTACAAACAGGCTCAGGTAATCAAGAGGTGATGTTTTGTCCTCGACTTCTTGAAGCAGACTTCTGTACTGAACTGAATGTGTGGGGGGGCTCTGTCACCTAATTCCCACTCTAAATCTCCGCCATCAACGATTTCTTGCTCCACGTCATTTATGTCATCATCACCAAACCCCTCAAATTCCTCCTCACTATCATTGTCGTTAAATAATTAAAAAAATTCGGCATGTTCGTCGAGATAATTCGCCGGTGCGACTCCGGCCGCCATATTGTTTCCAATGTAAATAATGAAACAGCGCCATCTATTTTAATGCATTCTTCTGCTGAATTTTCGTGGAAATAAATATCAAACATTTATTTTCTAACTTTAAAATGAATAATTATATTTTAGATTATTTATTTATTTTGCTAGTAAGTTAAAGATTTATTTCTTTACCGTGTAAATTTGCAATTTTCCCAAAGTGTAAATATAGCCGCGGGCGCAAAACAGAAAGTAGATTATTTTTCTAAACGAAAGGGCTAATGTCGACCAATATGACACTATTCCATGTTTGACCGAGATTAAAAGTGTTCTTATAGATATATTTCAACAAAATATTTAACCCGATGATCGCATAGTGCGATTCTAATTAAATTATTTATTCACGAATCTCGGGTATAATTTTTAGATTTAGGGATTTTCCAATACCACGTGACATAAAAATATTTATAGAAAGATTTTCATTTCTTTTAATAATTTCTCACTTTGTAGCTTAAAATTTCACTGAAAAGCAAAGAAATAATAATGAATTTCGTTCCTAAAGCAATTTGAATGCAAACATTCATTTTCTTCTTTGAGAAATTGAAATTCTCCTGATCATGGTCTATTTTTAGAGCAAGTCCGGATATATCCGGGCTCAGCACTGAGCACTAGCACCATGAATCCCGGATATATCCGGGCTCAGCATGGCAAGGGTTAAGTACCATTTTCCTGGGTTCCTCTTCCATCTCCTCCTCCTCCCACTCTACCTCGTCCTCTTCCTCATCATCCTGCACCTCTTTTTCATCATCCTCCACCTCTTCTTCATCATCCTCCACCTCTTCCTCATCATCATCATCATCATCATCATCATCATCATCATCATCATCATCATCATCATCATCATCATCATCATCCTCACCCTCACCATATGCAACACTTTTTCTAGCACCTTTAGTGGCAATCAATTTTCCAGATGTTTTCCTTTGGCTGGGTTTATAATTCAAGGCTTCTTTTCCATTCAGCTCATATTCTTCATCTTCCAAAGGCTTGCTGTAAAGAAAAGAAACAGTTTCACTCATCAAAATATAAAAAAATCTGCCAAGTAAAAATTGCTGGATTTCTAAAAACAGGAAGTAGGTGAGAGACAGACCATAAAATGAGTTCTATCTAATGTAACCTGCCCCATTGGTTAAAAAATCAAAGAAATGGAAGTACATGTACTTGTAGCCATGATAATCTACAATTTTTTAAGATTGTTTATTGTT
The DNA here is from genome assembly GCA_963971305.1 of Arcuatula senhousia. Lineage (NCBI taxonomy): Eukaryota > Metazoa > Mollusca > Bivalvia > Mytilida > Mytilidae > Arcuatula > Arcuatula senhousia. The sequence goes on from CAXARO010001418.1 coordinate 48,567, forward strand.
TAAATGTTAAGTAGTTATTGGATATTGGAAAAGGAACTACATGTGTATTGATAGCGTGTATAGTGATGTGGTGAGGCAACACAATCATCAGGTAACTAATGTTTGGTTTAATCATAGACTTGCTATAAGTCCCTTTCTTTTTAAACATATATTTTTTTTTAATTATTTCTCAATCAAAGATAATTGTTCTAATAAGTACTAATTTACTGATTGCTGCAGGAGAAAGAAAGCCTCTGTCTGCAGCAGTTAGAATGTGTTATCAGTAGAGGTTAATTAAGGATAGAATAAATAATACAGAGGGACTTGTAGCAAGTCTAGTTTAATCACTACAGGAATTATCCTGGCTTAAAAGTTTTCCTAATATCTGTAAAAGTCAAAGGTGGCTGGATTTTGTTTAACAGGAAGTATGTGAGTGACAAACCTAAATTCAAATCCTAGGATATGAGACCCACCCTGATGCTGTGTACCAAATATCAAGTGGATGTGATAAGTAGTTGCTGAGAAAACTGTTACAAAATTTTCTTCCCCTATGCACACCACCCAACATTCACCGCAGATTTTTCAGTCAGTGAAATCCCTAAAATTAAAACAGATTTTAAGCAAATTTTAATATGCACTTACTCAAGTCTATATTCTTAACGGTTTTAGTGCTAACATGATTAACCCATGTTAGGGTACAATGTTTTATCATGAGGATCCGAACATAAAGTGAAAATTTTGTGTGATGTATAGACAAAAACTGTCAGAATATCATTATTTTATGTTGAATTCTATTAATGTCAGAATGCAGTTTATAAATCTAATTTTCATATGAAACACATTACCTTTTTTCTCTTTCATCTGATTCCATCTTTCTAATAAAATCTATAAAATTGTAAAATATCAATTATGATAAATTAAGGATTGTCACTCTTCATGTTTCAGAATTTTAGACTGATTTCTGAGCTCTGCTAGACTATATCTTTAAATACTGATTGATTTTTTTGCCCACTCAAACCAACGATTTATGACATTTTCTAATTTTATAGACCTTAAAACCAACTGTATAAATTTCTTAAAATTCTTGAAAATTGTGAAATTTTAATAGTAAAATGTAGACTTTACCTACTGAATTTTCAAGGGAAGTCATTTCTAACCAAAAACATTGTATGTCAACCCTTATTGAATGTCATCAATGGGCAGGTTGTTTTTCCCCACGCCAGGAGCACAATTGGGGGGGGGGAAGCACTTGCCATGCCTGACTTGGGGGTTGAGAGACCTATCATTATTTTTTCCAATTCCTCACTTCTCAGTAAAGTAGACATGTACCTTCATAGTTAACTTGACCAAGGTCATCTACATCTGCTTCACGCATCATTTCATTGATCTCTTCATCTGTCAATTTTTCACCAAGGTTTGTCATTACATTTTTCAGTTCCTCTGCACGAATAAAACCTTTTCCATCTCTGTCAAACACACGGAATGCATCTATAGTTTCTTCCTCACAGTCAGTATCTTTCATTTTACTAGACATCATTGTTGAAAATTGAGAAAAATCAACTTTACCATTTCCTGTATTAAACAGAAATTAAACAAGAGTTAACACTAAAGTATGTCTCGCCTGCCTGCACTATCAGAATATCTAGTTATTCAAATATTCTTTTATAACTTCTGGCCTGTTGGCATAATAACAAAATGCATTAAAACTTTACCTAGCCCTTGAGTTCTTGAGATCAGAGGCTAATAAAAGTAAAGATCATTTGGCAGGTGTCTTTAAATAACATTTTCCTGTGGGCCAAAAAGTGATTCTAGATGTAATAGTCATTGAGAAAATTTGTACTTCACCAATAATACCACGGTTCTCTAACTTTCATTTCTCACCATCTGCATTCACTTCCTTCATCATATCTTGTAATTCACTGTCTGTTGGGTTCTGTCCAAGGGATCTCATGACAGTTCCAAGGTTTCTAGAATCTATGGTACCTTCTGAACCTTTATCAAATAGGCTGAATGCTTCTTGGAATTCTGAAATTAGTTAATCAAACTTGTTATGATTAGCCGATGGTGGTGTTGTTAAAGCTTTTGGCTTCTTACACCAAGATAAATGGTTTGATTCTTGACAGGGGTGAAAATTGCATAAACAAATTTTCTATCTCTCTGTTTGTTTAAAACAATATAAATGTATGTTACTTTTGTTTCTAAACCATGGGTCAAGTCAACCATATGAACCACCATTTGCAATCTGTGACTTTATACTGCATTGTATGAAGCAGAGGTACCAATGGGGTATCCGAATGTCAAAGGTCCGAAAGGGCAGAGACAAAACCAGTAAACACAACAAGAATGGGACAAAAACAGACAACATATAAAACATGGAAACACAAAATAACTGAATATCAATCAACAACGCAAACTCCAGTCGAAACAAGAGTGAACTCAGGTGTTCCGGAAGAGTAAGCAGTTCCTGCTTGCTAAAGCAAACCCGTTGTGTTGCCAATAGTCCATTCAGCGTGTCAAATCCAGTAAAGGAAGACAAAACAACACCCTATGACAAATCAACATCTGCACTCATCTGAGAGATCGAAATCCCATATTTGTCTATAAGTGCATGATGTCTTCCGTAAAATTCCTTGAGTGAAGACATCAACCGAGGAGCAACATAATCCTGTGTGAGCAATTTTTGTGTCAGACGTGTCGCTCTGCTAAGGAAATGGATGTAAGTCCCACACGCTCTGGAGTAACGAATCAATTGAGATACATAAACTCCATAAGCTGGAGCGGACGGAATGTTGCTATACAAGAAGGGAAAGTTGACGATTGGAAAGTTGAAGTCATCACGTTTGTCATAGAGCCTTGTTGAAAGTCTTCCTTGAGAGTATATTTTATATGTTTAAAGAAACTCTAATAAATGTGAGCCAACACAAATAAATACCCTCAAGATGACTAAAAAAATTGATTAGATAGTTTAAAAATCATGTCATGAAAGTTAAGCGCTACACAATATAGAAAATTTTCCCTAAAAGTTTTGAAGAAAATCTGTCAAAAATGGCGTGATTTTGTTAAACAGGAACTAGATGAGCGACAGACCCAAAATTGAATCCCACATTATTATATATATATAAGGACCCCATCCCTGATGCTGTATACCAAATATCAAGTGGCTATGATAAGTAAATGCTGAGAAGACTGTTACAAAAACTTCTTCTCCGCCCACCTGCCTGCCGCCGCCAAACATTCACCATTTTATAACCCAGATTCTTCACCCCGTGAAATCTGGCAAAAAATTCATTCAGGCATCTAGAAGAAGTAGTTGATACAAAAAGTGTGATGCACTATGCAAACACTATATATCGACTGCTTATGCAAGAAATATAAAATACCTTACATACCATTATTTAATTCTGTATCTATTTCTTCAGCTGTTGATACCGGTACCTAAAAATTAAACAACTTTACAAATAAACTATAATTTTTTTTCTACACATTTCCATGTTCTCTGATTCTTGTAATGAGTCCATGTATAAAAATTAAAGAGGATGCAATAAACAAATTTTCTCATAAGAAAATTTAAATGGGATTGATAAATAAACAAATTGGTGAATTTGCAAGCCAGAGTTGTCGTATGCACACTGTAAATAGGTCAATTGGTTACACTTGTTTTCGTTTTCAGATATTCTGTACCATTTTCATTTGAATCTAAATGACATTAACAAGTATTTGGTGATAAGAGTAAAGATTGTTGTTGTTGTAGTTTGGCTATAAAGTATCTTCAGATAAAAAAGAGGTTAAATTATTATTAGATCTGCAGAGTCACCAAAACCATGAAGCACCTGGTAAATCAAGAACATCAATTCATGTATATTCTTAAAAATTTTCTTAACTGCATAACTCTCTGATCACCCATAATTTGACAGTTGACAACCATTTATATACATAAATTGCTATGCTTTATGATCTTACAAGCATTATAGGAGCTTCATGGCTCAATAACTCTCCTAACCTAATATTGAACATCTTTTCCTCTAAAGACATCTTATAGCCAAACCTGTTGGTGTCATTTAAATTAATTCCATTAAAAAAGGTAACGCATATCTGAAAACAAGAAGAACTTGACACAGTGGTTGTCATATAATTCTAAAAGGATTAATCTATGCTGAAACTGTTTACAACTTTTTTTAATGTTCAAAATATATTTTGACAAAATAAAACACCAGACTTTCTAATCAGATGTTTAGAAAATTGTTTACCATCATTTTTATTTAGAAGCCTTCACACCTTTTTATTCCACAATTTCACTTTGAAACATAAAAAGATTATCATTACCTGGATTTGTTTTCTAGGAGCCTTCCCACCAGTAGATCTTCTGGCTGTTTGTCTTGATCTTCCTCGTTTCATTCCCCTGAAAACCTATGACAGAAACAAACAATATCAAGATATTGTAAAAGAATAAAGAAGTCAAGAAAAATAATGTGTATGTGTGTGTGTGTGTTGGTGTTTAACGCCCTTTATCGACGCACCTGGGCCATGTAGGGCAGTCAGTTTTAATGGTGGAGGAAACGGGAGTACCCTAAGGAAACCACTGATCTTGGACAGGTAACTGACAAACCTAATCACATACAGTTTGGGAAGTCCCTCGGCTAGTGATCAATAGTGTGGTATTTAAACCAGCACCTTAGACCACTCGGCCACCAAAGCCCCAGAAAAATAATGAAGGTGATTTGGCATGTAATGGCATGAATGTTTTCCTGCCATTTGTGCATTTGTTGTAATATACCTTTACATTAACATCATTCTCTGATCTTAAATTCCCCCCCTAAAAGGTAACTAAAAATCTCCAAAAGAGCCCATCTCTGCTCAAACTGCTCCATAATGAATATAATTCATCATGAATTTTTTATCCCACTCTCTTATGCATACATTTTTTACCGATTCAATATATTTTTATGACGCAGAAGTAGGGATTAAAGAAAATATTGGACTGAATTTACCTGATTTGACATACTGAATAGGAAATTAGCAGCACGACAGGTGTGCTATAACAGGCAGGAACAGCTTAATCTTCTGAAGCACCCGAGTTCACTTTTGTTACGACTTGAATTTGCCTTGTTGATTTCAGTTCGGTTGATTTTGTGTTTTGGGTTTCTTTGTGCTGTTCTTGTTCGTGTTTACCAGTTTCGTTGTTGCCCTTTCAGACTTTTGACACTTGAATGCCCCATTGGTGCCTCTCTGCAGCTTTTATCATGATGGATCCTAGAGGCACAGACCTATCTTGATCTGCAGACCAATGATTAACAGAGATTATGATAACAAACTGAACTTTAAACCTGATGGTAAACCTATTTGTACCAGTCTTTCTAAAAATCATGCAGAGGGTGATTTATGGTAAAAAATAACGCATGGTTTTGAACATGGTTTCTAATACAGAATGGTCACCTATTAACAAAAACAACAGCCATTTGTTTCTATGATGTTGGTCATGAGAGATAAAATTTACCTAGATTGCATTAAAAATATTGTAAACAAGGGAGATAACTCTTATCTTGCTATGCATTTCATTGCAATTCAAAACACTGATTTCTCCAATGACCAAGACCTTTGTGGAAAACAGACTTGATTTTCAACAATAACACTATATCTTGATTCAGAAAATGTAAAGAAACCCATGTGTTATTTTTTACCATAAATCACCATTATCATAAACCCTGCATGATTCTTAGAAAGACAGATACTTAACTTATTAAGATGGGCAGACAAACAGGCCTGATTTTAAAAGCAGGACATTAAACTACCCTCTGTAAAGCTAATGTGATTTAGGTATTTCTAGCTGCAAGCACAGCACAATTATTCAATTTGCTTCATTTAAAAGGAAAAAGAAATGTTTAAACTTGATAATCTTAAACAATCCAAATTTAATTTTGGGAAAAAGATGCTGTATACTCTGTGATTGGTTCTGAAAATGGTGCCTATTAATTAGCGTGTGATGTTTTGCTCCAAATTCTGAATAATGATGTGACAATATTTACTTCCTTGATATGCAATGTACAAAAATAAGTGAAAAGCTGATATTTAAAAAATTTCTTCCATGTTTAAAAACACAAAATATATTTTAAGAAGTGTTATTATCAATATTCACCTCGCACCTATTACTTTGAGAAGCATATCTGGACAATAAAAAATCAATTTCAGCATTTGGCAAATTTTTTGTGGAAACTTGGCTCGCTACTAGCTAAGCTCGCTATAAATGCATTAGAACTGTACATGTACTTACATTTTCATCAAAATCTGGAGGAAAGTATTTATTTATGGTCATCTTTGGTTCCTTCAGTCTGTTGTCTATTGGAGGGGGAGCTTCTGAAGGAGGACCTCCTCTCAAACGAAGAACCATATGTATACAACTCCAATTCTGAATATCTGTAAACAGAATATACTGATATGGAAATACTGTATCAGTTGGTTCTTTTGCAGGAGAAAACTAGAAAATGTGTCTATAAGCCACAGGATGGCCCTCCCGTTCTTGAAATATCATTGACCCTCAATGTGTATTACCTGGGATATGGACCTTTACCAAGAAATTGATCAAAAGTGTTCATGTGTAAAATATAGTTCGCTGTGATCTTATTTCTGGTGGGTGGTGCCATGTTACCAAGACTCGTCAAGTAGTGAAATATTATTGACCCCTTACATGTAGTATTCAAGATATGGACCTTAACCAAGAACTTAACCAAAGTCATTCACGTGTAAAATATACGTCACAGTGACCTCATTCCTAGTGGATGGTGTCACCTTACCCAAGACACATCTAGTGGTGAAATATCATTGACCCCAAACATCTAGTATCCAAGTTATGGACCTTAACCAAGAACTTAACCGAAGTCGTTCATGCATAAAATATAGATCACAGTGACCTAATTTTTATTGGGTAGTGTCATGTTACCCAAGACAAATCTAGTGGTGAAATATCATTGACCATCAACATGTAGTATCTGAGATATGGACCTTAACCAAGAACTTAACCAAAGTCATTCATGTGTAAAATATAGGTCACAGTGACCTAATTTCTAGATGGGTGTTGTCACCTTACCTAAGACACATCTAGTAGTGAAATATCATTGACCCCCAACATCTTGTATTTAAGTTATGGACCTTAACCAAGAACTTAACCGAAGTCCTTCATGCATAAAATATAGGTCACAGTGACCTAATTTCTAGTGGGTGGTGTAGCCCTACCCAAGACCCATCTGGTGGTGAAATAGCATTGACCCCCAACATCTAGTATCCGAGTATTGGACCTTAACCAAGAACTTAACCAAAGTCATTCATGCGTAAAATATAGGTCACAGTGACCTAATTTCTAGTGGGTGGTGTCACCTTACCTAAGACACATCTAGTAATGAAATATCATTGACCCCCGACATCAAGTATCCAAGTTATGGAGCTTAACCAAGAATTTAACCGAAGTCGTTCATGCATAAAATATAGGTCACAGTGACGTAATTTCTAGTGGGTGGTGTAGCCCTACCCAAGACCCATCTGGTGGTGAAATATCATCGACCCCCAACATCTAGTATCCGAGTAATGGACCTTAACCAAGAACTTAACTAAAGTGTTACGGACGTACGGACGGACGGACAAGGGTAAAACTATATGTCCGATCCACATACGTGGTCGGGCCATAAAAAACACTAGTTATTACTAAAAATAGATTTAATTTCCTGAGCTTCTAACTTCCACAAAAAAGTGAAAACTAGATACCCACAGAAAAACCAACTTATACAGTACTGGGCCATATAAACATATATGGAAGGGAAAAATATAGATTATGATGGAAAAACAGATATTAATGAAGAGCAATAAGATGTCATATTACATAATAAAGCAAATGCATTTAATAAAACCAATCATTGGCTTGGGCCTGTATCATGCTAGAAAATAACTGAGTTCAACATTCTGTCAAAAATATATTGTTGTATCAAATTATCTCAAAAAGAGAAGTACACAATCTTAAATTCATTTGAAATCAATATTTCAAGATTGTTTAAAACATCTCAAAGAGGGAGATGCACATCTTATATATGTCTTGAATCACTGTGAAAAATCAAAAAGATCCCATGCAAGTATTAAGGCCCTTACTAGAGCTTTATAAAAGAGTTGCACATTGCATATTAGTGATTGTTTTTTCAAAGTCTTCCAATTTCTATATCTGGCTTTCTATAAATCAAGTATTAACTAAATATTTTGAGATTAAGCACATAATTAGCTATAGGATACCCCTTATCCGTTCACATAAAGGAAAAAAGGGCAAATTACTGGTATCCTATGAATGAATTTCTTCATCTCCATGAGATGCACTCCTTTCATGTAAAGTAAGTTTCATAGAAATCCAGCAGTTTATACATGTTGTGCTTTCATTGTGGACAGACAGACAGTCAGACAAAAAGAGCTATTCCTTATTAATATACAATTCTTAATTCCAAAATTTTGGCTTAACTTTGTTTTCAGGGGTTTAACAACTATATTTACATACTATAGTCCTGCAGTGTTCGTCCATCCTCCAACATTTTCCCAGCATACACAAGTCTCTGCTGGTCTGGGGGAATTCCCTCTTTGTCCAGTATTTTTAGCTTGACATCTTCAATTGTGTCAGTACTCTGAAGGTCCAAACCAATTGTCTTTCCAGTCAATGTCTTGATAGAAATGTATTTAGATGCTACAAAAAACAAACTACATGTAGTTAAAACTATTTAGAGCACTAACTGATATCTACCCTTCCTTATTTTGCCAAAATAACAAAAGTTCAACCTTTTAGGTCAAAGGTTAAGGTCACTTTAACACCTGACACATTGATAAATGATGATACATCTAAACTCAAAATATCAAAGCCCTATGTCCAAGGAGAAATAAGTTAGGACCAAAATAATCTAAGCATGTAAAATTAACATTAATATAACTTAAGGTGAAGGTCATAGTACCTGACATATTAGCTTAAGAGGGTAATCAAAAACTTATGTCAAAGTAGAAACAAAATTTTGCCAGGACAAGTTTTACATATAAAATTGGCAATTTTTTTACATTGATCATGTTGATATCAAAGGTCAAGGCAATTTCAGTACTTTAAACATGTTTTCATGATGACACATCGTGATGTCAAATATCAAAACCCTTTGTCAAAAGATAAACATTACGGCCCAATCACTCTTTGCATGTGAAATTAGCATTTATTTGTTCTTGATGTCAAAGTACAAGGTCATTATGTTACCCAACACTTCTTTTAATGAAAACACATCCACAAATTAAAAATCTAAGCCCCATGGCAAAGGATAAACTGACTGACAATAGACACCTAGTGTTTACAATAGTTCATATGACCCTATATGCCAATTGATCTATAAACTGAAAAAAAAAATAAGGCTATGTTTGCAAACTGCAAACTCGAGAGGGATTTATAGAAGCATAAAGCTTGTTTCCAAATCCGGGAAAAACAAATGTTTGAATAAGAAACCAAAATAGATCCAAGACATAATGCTCCATCTCACAAAATTTTGGGCAGAGGGATGAACAAACCTGAACATGATATGCCCCCTTTTTTCATAGATGGGGCATAAAAACACAAATTCTTACCTGGTAGAGAGTTTTCTATCTTCTTTATCATCTCTTTACAAGTCTCATTTGCACTTTGATTACAGAATCTTAACACGTTTTCTCTGACCTGCAAACAGCAAAATATATGTGGTTTCATTTTTTTTCCTTGGGTATCAATTTTCGTGGGTTTTTTTTGGTGGTGTTGACCCATGAAATTGATATCCCACGAAAAAGAAATTTAACATTGATCTGTATGCTGCAGACTTCAGAACCAAGAATTTAAGAATCCACAAACCTATCAACGTTCATCAAACCAATAAAATTGGTATCCACGAAAATTAATGAATCCAAAGTAGATCATTTTGTGTGTACAAAGGAAATAATAAATAAAACAATATATATGAGCACATTCAACAGATATTTCCATAAATACAAATCTGAAGACCATTCATAATATACATTAATGTTAAAAGTTTCATCAAAATCTCACCTTAAATTCATTGAAATTCTTAATCTAGGGCCAATTGCAAAACAGTGAGTAGTGACCAATAGTCTCATTGAAGGCTGCTTGCTATTTTTTATTGGTAATTTTTCAATTACTGTTGACAGCGAGCAAAGCTCGCAAGTGGAGAGCTCTACGGTATTTGTTCCCGCGAGAAATTTTCCTAATGCTGATATTGATTTTCATGGTCCGGAAAGGCTCTCAAATTTTACAGGAACGGAGTGAATTTGAAAATAATTACCCATTTTGCTAGTTGCGCATTCCAAAAATTATCTATGTAATAATGTATAAAGAGAAAAGTATTCTGATGACGATGAGTTGCTACAATTTTTTGTAGTTACCAAATTTAATCGATTTTTTCTTGCTTTTCTATTTAAGGTTCAATCGCCCCAAGAATCTCGTCCCAAATTGAACTTTCTAGAAAATGAACCAAAACAAAAATAACTACTTGTTTGACGGCATCGATTTGAAATAAAATCTTTTTTATTCGTTCATTAAACAATGTTAACAATGGCACTAAACATGTTAACATTACATTTATTTTACAGAATTATGCTGTGCTCGCATTTAGGCAATGCCTTTTTCATATTATAATATGTAGGTTCTGTTGCGTAACACTTATTTAAACATCACAATAACTTCTACGTAAATGAATTCCAATAGAGTGATACACGATCTAGAACAATAAAAGAACAAGTGAGCTGTGTCACGTACACTAGTCTGCATTCCATTTTCTTCGAATTTATGATGTCTACTATACATAAAAGGACAGAACAAATTAGCAATCTACCAGTTATAGTGGCTAAGTTTAAGCATACAGTATATATTAAAAACTGTGATGGAACTACAAAACTGCTGAAATTTGGACAGACACATGTAAAACAGAATACTGTGGTTTCAATTTCATTATTGGCGTATCAATTTTTGTGTTTTTCATGGAGTGCCTTGACCCACCAAATTCAATACCTTACAAAAAGGAAATCTAACATTGATATGCATGCTTTAGACTTTAAAACCACAAATTTAAGAATCAATGAACTGATCTTTTTTCATCGAACCACAAAAATAAGTACTCGCATAAATAAACAAATCCACAATATACCCCTCTTCTTTAAAGCTAGGGTATAATAAACTTACAGTTGTTTTTAGATCTCTGTTTTCCTCCTTGTTGAGATCGTCTATATAGTCCATAATGGCTGCATAACATCTCTCTGCTTCCATCTGAGAGAACGATTCAGCAATGGCTCCCTGATGCAGGAGATCCTCGATGGTTTGTGTAGCCTCCTAAAAAAGTATACAGTAAAAATTGTTTCAACAGAAAAATAAAAATGTTAAAACTGTGTATTTTGGCAGATGAAAATTTTAATGTTTTTTTCTGTTATTTTTGCAGGTTTTTTGCAGATGAAAATTTTGATGTTTTTTCTGTTATTTTTGCAGGTTTTTTTTGGTTCTATATATTTTAGTGTTGTTTTAATTTTTACCATTTAATTAGACACTATTTAAAAGATGGCAAGTTTTATTTTGGCGATTTTTTCTGGCACGCCAACATAGCCAAAATAACCCGATATACAGAATAGTATAAAGCAGATTGCCCGCTGCATGCTTAAGCTCCAGAAAATGTATGCACTAATAATAATCTTATCCAATAATTATCGAGTAATCAAAATCTAAATTCTATAAGCAGTTTTCATGAGTAATTTTATTGATATCACTATTTTTTTAAAGTTTTGTAAGTTTTAATTGACAAGTTTTTATGCTTTTAAAAGTCACTCTGAATTGCAATTTTAAGACATCCCAATGATTTATACATGTCATTCTACAATTCATGCATCTATAAATGATAAATGTTAAAAACCGGACAATAAAAATTATCTAGATTTTTAGAACATTTAATATATTGAGGAAAATGACACCAGCAACAAATTCTTGAAGAGGTACAGATAACAGCAGATTTCTCCCGTTTAAACAATAGTAGAATGCTGTGGTTGAATTTAATCAGTGTTGCATTTTGAACAAATAGTGTGGATTCATTTATTTTCATGGGTACCAATTTTCGTGGTTTGGAGAAAAAGGACTAGTTCCTGGATTCTTGAATTCCTGGTTCTGAAGTTTGCTGCATGCAAAACAATATTAATTTTCCTTTTCGTTTGGTATCAAATTTTGTGGGTCAAAGTAACCCATGTAAACCACGAAGATTGATACCCCAAAGAATAATAATTAAACCACATTAGGGAGACAAATTACCTTTTCTTCAAAGACATCAGCATTTTGCCACCCCATATAAGGTAACACATCCACTGTTTCTTTATCGACCAGTTCTGAAATGGATGGTCCATCTATCTTTTCTTCATCCTAAAACATAGCAAAGGAATACTGTGATCAAGCTCACGAAGGGATACCCTGGCTTCATATTGGACACTATATTGATTAAAAAAACTAAAGTTAAATTATCTGACCTTAACATTATCTGACAGCAATGAAAATTCTTCATATGATGTACTTCCTTCCTATGAAAATTCATTAAAATCTATCAAGCCAGTTAGGAGAAGTTGCGCTTACGAGGTCTCTCGTTGAACACCATATTTTCAAAAAGTCTAGGTTCGATTATCTCCCCTGAATAATATCCGTCACCAACAAGAATTCATCATGCACATCTCGGTATGATGTATTTCATGTAAAGTTTCAACAAAATCCATCCAGTCATTTAGGAGGAGTTGCTCTTATGAGGTCTCTCATTGACAACTACATTAAAAAATTCTTAGTCCAATTATCTCCCCTGAATGATATCAAACAGCAATGAAAATTCTTCTTGCATATCTCCATATGGTATAATTCCTTCAAGTAAAGTTTCATCAAAATCCTTTAAGTGTTTTAGGTGGTTATGCATTTACTAGGTATGTGGACAGACACATTTGATAAGGGTTAGGTAATTATTTTCTGCCAAGGCTTTCTTATGTGAAAAACATGCATAAGTTGCATTAATTTGAAATTTAACATGGCAAAAGCACATAAAACTAATGTTGCAATTATATGTTTTGGAAATTTTATAAGTCACATAATCGGAAAATCTAGGTCAAGGTCAAAAGATGGGGATGCAACTGTGCTAAGCTACTACTGGGGCATATGCATACCAAGTTTCATCAACCTAGGACTAACAGTTCAAGAGATATGGAGGTGCTCATAAAACCTTAACATAAAAGTTAACGCAACCGCAATCGCAGCTGCGGATAAAGTAACACCTTTGTCTCACTCTGCTTGGCAGGTAAGACAAAAACCTAACACCCAACCAATGTACATTTGTTTTATTTGATCACCTTATCTCTTTCCTCCACTGCTATGAAGCTGGTATAAGGGGTAACAATGGAGTATTCTTTACTGAGATCTATGATGTACGATTTCTTCTCCAGCTTCTTAACCTGCAAAATAAAATGGTGGTTAGTACAAATATCTAAATCATAAAATGATGTACTGTAGAAGCAGAAATATTCGTGGGGGATTAATTTTGGTTGATTTTGTGGGTAAGAAAAATCCATGAAATTAAATACCCACAAATTTAAAATATTTAGTTAAAGAGTGTATATCAAAATAAAAATCCACGAAAATTTGTCCACACAATTTCAGTTTTGTGCTCTACACCACAAAATTTTATCCCCACGAAAATAAATGATTATACAGTAATTGTAGAAAGGTATCATTTTCACAAAATAAACAAGAATATGTCCAAAAGACATAATGCCCGATCTCGCAATATTGGGACAGACATATGAACAATCCTGAACACTAAATGCCACCTACCTTCTTAGATGGCAAACAAAAATATGCTCTATCTTGCAACATTTATTTTTTCCCTGCAATCACCAACCCATCAAGTTGATTTTAAGAGTATAATTTTATGATGATTTAATAAATGATTTATAAAGTTTCATGATACCATACTTCCTTTATAGTAAAGTAACTTCAATCTACAGGTAAACCTAAGTATAACACCTCCTTCTTCTTGGATCAATCAACCATGAAGTTAATGAGACAGGTACAATTTTATTACTATCTTGTTTGTTCATATCCTGATGTATGTGTGAGTAAAGTTTCATGATGATACCACGCTTCCTTCATTTGGTAAAGTAACTTTTTTTTAGATGTGGTGTACTTGTACATGAGATTACCTCTCATGTGTACACTGTTTATAACCATTATCTAAATTTATGCAAATTCTTAAACTAAACAGTTTTGCGTTTTTTAGTAATGTGAACCATTCAAAAAAGTTAAAGGACTTTTTATTAAGCATACTAAATGCTTGTTTACCAATATTTTGAACATTAATAATATTTTACCTTGTCCAACATATTGTCAGAAGAAAACACCCCATCTTCATAGTCTCTGATGACAGCCCTGGCTGTTAACTGGTGCAGCATCTATAAATCAATTAATTAATATTAAATTAAATTATTAATCAATACAAGTTGAAGAGATGACAGTCAAAATGTAGCACAGGAATATTGAAGATTTAATAAAAGGTTTATTTTTACGGTTAGATTTGAGTATAATTCCCTATGGATTTTTAAGAAACAATTAATAAATTAAAAATCAAAAATATTTCAAAATCCTGATCTTCAAAAATACAGATGGGTCCAGTCCTAACCTGTATGGCAAGTGGACCAAAGAACCTGTCTACAAGTCAGTTCTTGGTTCACTCTGGACAGCATTCTGGTCAGCCTTAGTGGACCGTGGACAGGTCTGAAGTTCGGTTTAATAGCAGACTTTGTCCTTGGTCTGCTTTCTATTCCTATCCCAGGACAGTTTTAAGCTGACCTGACCACAGGTCTGGTCTGATATTAGCTGACCAGACCTCTGGTAAGGACAGCTCTTAGCTGACAAGAAATTTGGTCAGGACAGCTATTAGCTGACCAGACTTTAGGTCAGGACAGCTCTTAGATGACCAGACATCTGGTCAGGACAGCCATTAGCTGAAATCCAGAATTGAAATAAAGACACTCAAATAAAAAGTCATTTCACAATGCTTGTCTACTTGTTTTCTGTTTATTCTTGAACATATCAAGATTGATTAATCTTGCTCATTTCTTTATTTGCTATCTTCAATATTTATAACTTCATTCCATAATTACTTTCTAAAATGGTGTTTAAGGGAATTGAACCACACAAAGTTTCCATTTTTTTTTCATCATCCATAACACAGGACTATAAATTCCTTTCTTGGACACCTTTTAAAAGTTGAATGTTCAGAGTTCAATGAATAAAACATTAAACGAATTCATTAAGAATATGTGGGATTTCTTGTATTATCTGTAAGGAATGAGTACCTTCCCAGTGGTGATGTTGAGGTCTGTTGTGGACACCATTGTAGTGAACTCATTACCATCAACACTGGCACTTAGTTTAGCCTGAAATGCATTGTAAGAGTTAATAAATAAACTCCATAATAAACTCGTGAACAATTTTAAGAAATCTTGAACAGTGTTCTAGGATTTTTTAAAAATCTCACTTACCCAGATGTAAAATTGTAAAAAATTCACTTACCGACAATAGAAATCAATGCAAAAAACTGTCAAAGTCCACTTACCCTGGGTTAAATTTCACTTACCCTGGGTAACGGGAAATAGGAATCCTAGAACACTGTCTTAAAACATGCAAGCTTTCTTTTAGTTTTTCAAGTAACTGAATGTGATAACAAAAATTGTTATTGAGACTGACAAAAATTGTGATAGAGACTAGCAAAAATTGTTATTGAGACTAACAAAAATTGTTATTGAGACTAACAAAAATTGTTATTGAGACTAGCAAAAATTGTTATTGAGACTAACAAAAATTGTTATTGAGACTGACAAAAATTGTGATTGAGATTAGCAAAAAATTGTTATTGTGACTAGCAAAAATTGTTATTGAGACTAACAAAAATTGTTATTGAGACTAGAAAAAATTGTAATTGAGACTAACAAAAATTGTTATTGAGACTAGCAAAAAATGTTATTGAGACTAGCAAAAATTGTTATTGAGACTAACAAAAATTGTTATTGAGACTAGCAAATTTGTTACCTGTGTACAGTTTGGTACAAATCCATACACCACTTGTCTTGTGCCATTAAACAGTGAGGGGATTACACAGGGTGCCTGTACTTTATCCCTGTTTACAGCATGGTAAATCCACTGTACACAGACATCAGACACACCAGGCTGACAGGCTCTCTCTGTTTGCCCCTCAATCTGGAAAATATGACATGTATTAAAATCTCTTAAGCTATGTTTTGAAAATATTCACCATTTTTAAGACATGTAAACACAGAAAGAATTTTTTTTATTGTAACAAGGGAAAACATAAAAATTAAGAAAGTCCATTAAGTAACCTGAGAGTGAAAAATTCCAACTATCATAAGAGAAAGAGGGAGATTGTGACAAATTGTTGGGGGCTAATGCATACATGTGACGGATCCGTGATGACTAAGCTGGAGATTTTGATTTTTTTGGCTGGAGATTGGACAAAAAAGAGGGAGATTTTCAACACTCATTAAAATTGCATTTCAATATCATGTTATGGCACTACTGTCTGTAAAGGGTAGTCTGGAGAATGGAAAAATCTAAAATATTTTTTTCTGAAATAAGTTAGCTTTAATTTGTTTAGATAATCTTATTAGTATCAAAAAGACGTAGTTAAAAAATATAACATCTTAACAGAAAGTTCAATACATTTCCTAAAAATTTAGATATTTGCTAGCCTATGGGGATTTCCCATTGTAAAAAAATGGCGGGAAAATTGTCAAATTTCTATTGTGACGTCATATGACGTCGAAGTGCACTCCCAGATGTAAACAAAAACAAATTGATCACAAAATATATCTGAGATCTGAATGATATTCTAAAGTAGTACAAAAAAGTGATTATTGACAATTTGGCATCCCCAAATATGGCTGCCATTTACAATGGAAAAACTAAGGGGCAAAGTGATTTTGATTCATTTATCTTAGAGGTAAGCAATTTCTTTACTCTTTTATGTGAATTTAGTAACGTTTTCTTGCAAAGATAAAAATGGCAAACATTTCAAAGGTTCTAGCAACAACATGAAGAAAAAAATTAAGAATTTCAGACTACCCTTTACAGACAGTAGCGTGTGCCAAATATACATGGCTTCACTAATTAATCTCAAACTGTTTAAGTATGTAGCTGGGACGGATATAAACCTTATTTATAACAGACAGTTGATAAAAAAACGATTTTAATTTACATGACTCAGCAAAGTTCTAATTAACAATTCTGAGATAGTCCTACATACCTTTGACTGCCAATTTGACTTGGTTTTATTGTTGTAGTACTGGTAAGTTCCTCCACCAGATGTCGCTAGTGTTTTCATCAGGTGCTGGTTTACTGTTGGTCTGGTGTGAAAATTAATACAATATTTTAAAGCAAACGGTTTTGAAACTGGATGTGAGATTTTATGCTATATATTCTTTACTTACATTTTTTTTAAATCAGCACTGGGCTTACTTTAATTTCTTACTTAGTTTGTGTTTCTGATATCTAGCTGTTTGGTTGTATATAGTGTTTACTCTAGTGTTGTTACTTGTAGTGTTTATACTGATTTTAACCTTATTTTTTAGTTAAAGATTTGGCCAAGAGATTTGGTACTTCTTTGCTTCCTTAAATACTGTAAACTAGGAAATTTTTGTAGCAGTTTTATTTTCGTGATTTTTGCGTTGACATTGTTACCGCTTAAATTTAACAGCATGAATATGTTTGTCTTCCATTGTAGTCTAAGGACAATAACTTTACAACAGGAAATTAAAACTGCGCAAACTAATATTTTTCCGTACAGCCACGAAAGAAACACTGCGCGAAAATTTCCAGGTTTACAGTATACAAAGTTGTAGCTGAAAACATTGTTATAAAATCAATGCTATCATACACATAATCATTGAAAGGATGTTGCATTAATTGTGTCTTAGATTTTTATTAGGCTACCCACCCAACACTTGCAGTGAAAATGCGGTTCTGTGAATTCATTTTTCTCACTAATGTCAAGGTGTCATCCACACTGGTCATGTGACCATCAGATATCAAAATGAGGCTTCTGCTGCCCTCTGATGGACAGAGCAGAGACAAGGACTGTAACAATGTAACAACCACTGTTCCACCTTGGCTAGGCTCTGCTGCCTGAAAATAAAATATAAGGTTTAATTTTCAAATGACCTTTTTGAGTATGAATCAATCAAATTTTAATATAAAGATGTTTCTCACTTTCATTCTCATAAGAAACCTATGGGTAACCATGCATCTGTATAACAATTTGTGTTGTCTAAAGCATGACAATAGAAGTATGCTAAATTTTAGATGTATATACCAATGTTTAGTTTATGAAGTAAGTATTGATTTTTTTGTGAGGTACCTTTTTTTTTGGGGGGGGGGAGGTTGTGGATCAGGCAAATCAGAAATAAGGTGTCCAATATATAAGAAATTTTACATTGCTTTTGATAAAGTTTTGTGAAGAACATGAGTAAATGAATCAATGCATAAACAATTTGCAATGCATTCTACTCCACATATTTCATAGTAGCTTTTCTACTGAATATTCTAAATATGGTTATCGAAGAACCTCTTGGAACTCATATTCTCAACAACATATAAACTGCACTATTATTTTCTACACTGGCAATACTTCTGTCAACAAACCTGTACAAAGGCAATGGCTTTCTCCACTGTAGTCTTAGATTTGATTTGAGGGGAAGGAAACAGTTCTTTAAATGTCGTCCCAAAAGTCACTACATTAAAACTGGATTGGTCTGGTAACTTTGTCAAAGATAGCAAGAAAACCTAGAATATTGAAAACAAAAATAATTAATGCATGTGTGAGTTAGGGTTTAACACCATTTTCAGCATACCTGGTCCATATAGAGCAGTCAGTTTGAATGGTGGAGGAAAGTGGAATACCTGGAGGCAACCGTAGAAAGGTCACTGCCAAATCTAATTACATACAGGTGGGGAAGTCCTGTATTGGGACAAAATAATGTACTGGTACCTAATAGCAGTATTTTCTTATGATGAATAAAATTTATTTTTTTCTCTGTACAATTATATAATTTATAATTGTGAATATTACATGTTGTAAGCAAGCATTGTGAGCTCCATGATGTAAAAAGTCTGCCACATGTCAGCAGATCCAAAACATAATGACCTGAAAACATTATGTCTTTTATTTGGACTTCTCTGGAGTTAAATTAAAATCTTCACAGGTTGAAAAAAGACAAGAAAAACTAGCAAATCATCTCCAATTATCTACGTCCATCTAGCTTTTAAGTCAATGCCTTTCTATTACATGTTTTACTTTTTAAACTCAAAGATAATCTTCATTGCTGTTTTCAGTGTACCCCCAAAAAATATTCTTCTAATTACTGTGGATTAATTTATTTTTGTGGGTACCAATTTTTGTGGTTTGATGAAAAAGGACCATCTTGTGGAATCTTAAATCCATGGTTCTGAAGACTGCATTATACAGATCAATATTAAATTTCCTTTTGTAAGGTATCAAATTTCATTGGTCAAGGCCACCCACAAAAACCACGAAAATTGATACCCCCACAAAATTTAATGAAACCACATTGTACCTTTTTGGCATCTCTTGCTGACTGTCCTTTCATTGAGTTTGACATGTCAATCAAATAAATCACTTCCTGTTGAGGGTCAAAATCTGCAGTGAATTCTGGGTAAAATGTTAACATGCAAGCCTGAAATGAAAATTATAACTTGTCAACAGACCCTAATGCCACAAAACTCTACAATTTTTTTAGACTATAAAGCTATAAAGCAGTGCATAATAAATACTGAGATAAATGCATGGACATGAATTTTATTTTGTATTCTAATATGGACCACGCCCACGAACAAAGGAAACCATGATGACAAGCCATGTGTAAATTTGCAATAAACACAGGTCGACGTCACAGTTACTTTAACACTAAAATCAATGAACTCATAATATCTTTTGTGCACAAAAACATCAAAAATGGCAAACATTTTGTCTTGCACTTTGAGTCAACGGAAAGCACAAAAATGGCATATTAGAATAGAAATAATCCATGGCCGCGCTCCACTCAGGGTAAAATAATAACGAAAACATTGGCAACCCATGTTAAAATCGCCAATAAACCAAGGGTGGCCATGGATTAACTCTTGAGTTAAGCATGCAATTTTGTTCATTATATATAGATTTTTTAATGTGCTGCATAATCAAAAGCATACAAGACCCTTTGTCCATGTCTAAGTATCAATTTGTTTTTATTGGTATACATGTATATCTGCTAGTAAACCACCAGCAGAAAGCTTAATGTAGTGAATATGGCTTTACATTCAGTTATTTTCAGAATTAAGGATAAAGGGCTCAGTTCTCTTTATTCAAGCTTAAGGGCTCTGGTTTTGGGACAGGCAGGCACACACACACACAATCAGCAATGGCTTAAGATAGCCATGAATCTACATGTATGTTCTTCACATCTGTTTAAAAGATAAAGTTATCTAAGTGCATATATCTTTCAAATGAAGCAGTTTTTTATTGACAGACATACAGACAGAAAGACCAACCTGGCTTTTTTATCTGGATGGTTTTCATTACCAACATCTGAGGTACATTTTATCTCTGTCATATGGACAAGAGCTGGAACCCTTTATTAATGTTACTGACACAAACACACTAGAATGCCACAACTTATTTGGGTTGTTTTCTACCTACATCCTAGGTACATGTTTCTCTGCCACACTAACAAGAACTGACACAAACAAACAAACAGACACACTAACCTGGCTATCTTTATCAGGGTGGTTTTCTACCTACATCCTAGGTACATGTTTCTCTGCCACACCAACAAGAACTGACACAAACAAACAAACAGACACACTAACCTGGCTATCTTTATCAGGGTGATTTTCAACCCACATCCAAGGTACATGTTTCTCTTCCACACCAACAAGAACTGACACAAACAAACTGACACACTAACCTGGCTATCTTTATCAAGGTGGTTTTCAACCCACATCCGAGGTACATGTATCTCTGCCATGGTAACTAGAAGCTGAAAGCCTTCATCAATGTTGTTGTTCTTTGGTAATTCTATCACAGCTTTAGTGGCTGTTTGCTAAAACAAATATTTACAAATTCTATCATCAGCAGTTGTTCATATTTTCCATCCTATTTCTAAAATTATTAGATAAAACAAACCTATAGAATTAAAGGTTTAATTTTAAGATATAGATTATATTAAAGACTGAACCCCAAAAGTTTGAGTATTGCAATGTATTTTAATTAAAGTACCTTGATCTTCATTGGATGTGTTGGAGACCTGATGCTTCTAATGTCAAAGGGCATTTCCATGGCAATTTGTAAAGAAATGTCACACCTTCCACTGTCCTTGACCTTTACAGAGGTCAGATCTGACTAAAAGTACAAAAACAGATATGAAAATATAAAGTCATAGATTTCGTTAAAAAGGAAATAATGGTAAGTGACAGACCTGAAATGGAATCCCATAGTAAAAGACCTTATACTGATGGTGCACACCTAGTATAAATAGGTTGTGATTATAAGTTGCTGAGAAAACTGTAACAAAAATTTCTATGCCTGTTGCCCTTTATGACCTGTTTTTTGACCTTGTGAAGTCTGGCCAATAAGACAAATGAATATTTCATTAACCATAGAAATACAGTTTGAGAGATATGCATGTAACTTAAATGTTAATGCTTAGTATAAAGCATTTCCTAAAGTTCTGAGCAAATTTTGAGTTCACTTTTGTTTGCAATTAAGTTTTGTTTTGTGCTCTTATTGTTCTTGTCTATAGTGTCTAGATTCTTTGATTTTTATGGACTCTGTTTCCAACAAATCCCTAGCCTTGTGCATTAGCATAATTAAACAAAACATGTATGTGGAAAGATATAAATTCCTTTTATCAAAATAAGTGTCAATGTTAAAAGATAGAAGTCCAAAAAACTGCTTATACAAAGATATTACTTGAAAAGCAAACAAGATTGCTACGCGTAGCCATGTGTCCCCCGCCGCCGCATAAAAGTTGTGTGGTATGTCATTCAAGCAATATATTCTCTGAGAAACGATAGAAAAAGGTTGTCAAAATATGGGATGATCACCTGTTAACAGTACCCTATCAGTGTGTAAAGTTTCAGCAACATCCGTTCAGTAGTATCCGAGGAGTTGCACCCACAAAAAGGTTTGATATGACAAAGTCCCATTTTTCGGACCTGAAAATCACAAATTCGTAAATAACTCAAAAACTGTAAATATTGTTTCAAATTTTTTTTCTTATTATTATAGAGTACCTTTTGTTCTATCAGCCTACAAAATTTCAGAACCCTGTGCACCTAGGTAAGCAAAATATAGGATGTTCTATATTTTGACCTTTCTTCCCCGTTTCCATGGAAACGGCGACCATTTTGAAAATTTCAAATATGGGATGATCACCTCCTAATAGTACCCTATCAGTGTGTAAAGTTTCAGCAACATCGGTTCAGTAGTGTCCGAGCAGTTGCACCCACAAAAACGTTTGACAAAGTCCCATTTTTCGGACTGAAAATCACAAATTCGTAAATAACTCGAAAACCGTAAATATCGCTTCAAATTTTTTTTTCGTATTAATATAGAGTACCTTTTGCTCTATCAGCCTACAAAATTTCAGAACCCTGTGCACCTAGGTAACCGAGATATTGAATGTCCTATATTTTGACCTTTTCCCTGTTTCCATGGAAACGGCGGCCATTTTCAAAATTTCAAATATGGGATGATCATCTACTAATTGTACCCTATCACTGTGTAAAGTTTCAGCAACATCCGTTCAGTAGTGTCCGAGGAGTTGCACCCACAAAAAACGTGACGGACGGACAGACGGACGGACGGAGACCATTACTAAGTCCCTCCGACGCGTTGCGGCGGGGGACAATTAGTTTGGTCAATAATCATACATACTTGTGTTTTCTGTGTCAGAGCGGTATCTTTAATCCATGGAGCTACAGATCCTGGTAGAGTAAAAGCCACTGCTTCACCCTCTGTCTGTAACTCAGTGATGTAGGTAATCTTGATTAGAACTCTTGCTTGTGGAGGTAGATTTCCTACACTCACTGTAAAAACATCCTAAAAAGACAACAGAAAAAAAAGGAAAACTATTTGTAAACTAAAAATCAAGGCTTACAGGTTTTTTTAAGTTAAAATATTCAGATGATCAATTTTCAAACTACATCCCTTGCAAGAGCTCACACAATGTTCTAAAGTATAAACCTAACAAGAGTTAACACTAAAGTATGTCTCGCCTGCCGGCACCATCAGAAACAATTATTCTTTCTTACTTCCACTATATTTTGAATTTACATGGATTTTCAGTTTCTGAGATCAAAAGATGTTTATAGAACTTAAACATTGCAAATATATGCAATAAAAATAATCAAAGTCACTCAACCGGAAAATCAAGGTCAAGGTCAAAAGATGGGGATGCAACTGTGCTAAGCTACTACTGGGGAATATGCATACCAAGTTTCATCAACCTAGGACCTATAGTGTTTGAGATATGGAGGTGCTCGCAAAACTTTTCCATTGCTATTATATGTATTGAAAATTGTCAAAGTCACTCAACCGAAAAATCAAGGTCAAGGTCAAAAGATGGGGATGCAACTGTGCTAAGCTACTACTGAGGCATATGCATACCAAGTTTCATCAACCTAGGACCTATAGTTCTTGAGATATGGAGGTGCTCGCAAAACTTTTTCATTGCTATTATATGTATTGAAAATTGTCAAAGTCACTCAACCGGAAAATCAAGGTCAAGGTCAAAAGATGGGGATGCAACTGTGCTAAGCTACTACTGGGGCATATGCATACCAAGTTTCATCAACCCAGGACCAATAGTTCTTGAGATATGGAGGTGCTCGCAAAACTTTTTCATTGCTATTATATGTATTGAAAATTGTCAAAGTCACTCAACCGGAAAATCAAGGTCAAGGTCAAAAGATGGGGATGCAACTGTGCTAAGCTACTACTGGGGCATATGCATACCAAGTTTCATCAACCCAGGACCTATAGTTCTTGAGATATGGAGGTGCTCGCAAAACTTTTTCATTGCTATTATATGTATTGAAAATTGTCAAAGTCACTCAACCGGAAAATCAAGGTCAAGGTCAAAAGATGGGGATGCAACTGTGCTAAGCTACTACTGGGGCATATGCATACCAAGTTTCATCAACCCAGGACCAATAGTTCTTGAGATATGGAGGTGCTCATAAAACTTTTTCAAAAAGTTAACGCCGCCGTCGCCGCCGCCGCCGTCGCCGTCGCCGCCGCCGCCGGTAAAGTAACACCTATGTCCCGCTCTGCTTCGCAGGCGAGACAAAAACCTAAATTTACTTTTTATTTCAATTGAGAAAAAAGTCATTTTATAAAAAAAAAATTAATGCAAATCTTTTTAAAATTTATTTTCCCATTTAATTTTCTATTAACTAATAAAACATAAAGATTATATTATTTTGCTGTGGGTATCAGTTTTATACTTGGAGTTTTCCTTAAAAAGCTTTTTTAAAACTTTTGGAATCATTGATGAGTTTTACTTTAAACAAACACTAATCAAAATTGATTTAAAAAT
Organism: Arcuatula senhousia; assembly: GCA_963971305.1. Taxonomy (NCBI): domain Eukaryota; kingdom Metazoa; phylum Mollusca; class Bivalvia; order Mytilida; family Mytilidae; genus Arcuatula; species Arcuatula senhousia. The sequence continues at coordinate 73,257 of CAXARO010001418.1, forward strand.
TCTGCCTGACAATAATGCTGTGTAATTATTCTTTTGTCATAGGAATGAATTTTTTTAGTCCTTCCCTTAAAAGACATTTTCTTCCATGTGTTGCTAGAAAGAATCATTACAAATAAACACTTCAATGGAATCCTGTCTTCATGGCTTACTCAACCACATAAAAGAAAGACAAAAAATTGGTACCAAAGGAATATAACGAAACCCCCTTTAGTCAGAAAAAAAATGTTTGGATATACAGAAAATCATCCCACCCACCCCCAAGCAAGTCAGTGGGCTCTCTGTTTAAGAATTTTCTGAATCCATTATTAGTCAATTATTTCTTACTGGCTCTTCTTCGTCCATGAGATAGGCTCCGTGTCCTTTACTGATGGCCTCTTTATATTCTTTATGTGCTGTCTCTTTTTCTTTCACTTCACCTGTTCCCAAGAAAACATTAAGTCATTAACATTACAAATACCTTACTCAATTATTATCATAATATTACTCAAATATAATGATATAAAATCATATTTTAACTGTTTTGGTCTCTAAATTTTACTTAACCAATCATTTTCATTTGAGCAGTAATGAAATGTGCCGGTTCTTTTGCACGAAAAATATAAATGCTAAATCTGATTTGGGATAGTTGGGCTATGTTTGAACAGCCAGCATACTTTATGCCATTCTACTTCTCTAGATGCAAGGCCTAAACAATGTATACATACCAATAATATGTTTTCCATTGATAAAAGCTTCAAATCCACAAACAGCAGCCGTGTCATCTAGTGGGAAGACATATTTAGCCTCAATTGGGACATTGTTGTCATTCTTATACTCCTGCAGTATTACAACCTGCAATTAAAATACTTTAAGTCCAGAATACTCAAAAAAATTAGGAAGGGCCCAGTTTGCAAAAAAATCAAAGTTTTTCAAAAACTATTTGACAAATTATCATGTCTACTGGTCACAGGTAGATCTCGCCAGCAAGTAATTCTCGGCACCCTATTTTCAAATGTTTATTGTGATATATATTTGGACAGTAAGATCAGAAATATAACCTGATCTAAAACAAGAGAGAATTGCCTTTAAAATGAGCTATTACTTGACAATTTTAAAAAAAAATTAGCGAAATAATTGGCAAAATGGCGAGAAAAAGTGGCGAGATATACGCTGTGACCAGTAACGGTATTCAATCACTGTGTAAAATTTCCAATCTGTACCAATCTGTATAGTTTTGGAGTTTTAGTTTTCACAAAAACTTGTTGACTGATGGATGGATTGACAGACAAATAGACAGAGTGAAAACTTCCGCTTCATCAATGTAAGGTCCTAATAAGATCTTGTAACTATGCTTGTGTTCGACATTCAAATCCAGGGAGCCATAGGTAGGAAAATGTTGCTCACATGGGGCAGGACAAGAACATCCTGGGTAATGACATAGTAATATAATATGTAACCTAGGTTGTTCTGAAAGAACATTTTTATTTGTTAAAAAGATCATTGACCTATACAAAACAGAGGTCACCCGCGTTCTGTTTTATACATGTATTTCACTCCGGGAAAAATAATCTACCAAGGCTGCCTTGGGAGGGAATGTCGAACGCGCCCATTACCTATAGATCATATTTCATGTGGTTTATTTATTGATAAATAAATGTATGCTAGCAGTTTTGTACATGAGCAAACATACTCTCTAACATACAGGGACCTCAAAGCAAACTAGAATCTTAGTTTATTCAAAACTATTTGACTGATTTACAAAATAATTTAATATCCTTGTCCTCAAATAAAACTTTTAAAATTACTGTAAAAGACCATATCTGTACCCTACTGAATTTTAGTGTTAAAACAAATTGTAATAGAAAGGAGGAGTAAAAACAATAAACATCCTAGTACATCTTTAATTTGGGGTCTTTATTAACAGCAGTTTGAAGCATCCTTCTTAAACATTACTTGAAGACATATTAAACTGGTTTCCTTAACTAACAAGACATATGTGTTCTTATGCAAAAGAATAGTATTGCTCATGTTTCTCCATAAAACCACCTTCTGCTAGAATATTAGGTTAATTATCTTTATAACTCTCCTTGGCAGTAGTACATGTACTATTAAATCAGTAAGATGGTTCACACAAAGATTGAACTTCATATGATCTTATTACTAACCTTAGCTACTAAATCCAGAAGATGCCCTCGCACATGAACTGATTTCAGTGGAACCGCTTGCTTGCCTTTCCCTATCAGCCCTGCTGTGATCTTATTCAGAGGATCTGGGACATCTTTCACATCAGATAACTCTGTAATGAATAGATCATAGTGTCTGTGGAATAACTTGAAATGAACAATTATTGCTAACTAGTTGCAAAAAAAATGATTATCCAAAGAAAAATAAAGTCTTATAAAGTTCTTTTTTAAGTTTGTTAAACTTTTTCAGTGTCATGTTGAAGCTCATTACAGGTCGCTGAATTTGAATAAACAAATGTTTCTAAAATAAAATATGATCTTTTTATGCATTTACAGGGAAACACGTAAATCTGAACCTTTAATTATTATCAGAACAGTTGCAAGACAGGGAGCTGTAAGCAACACTGGTCACATGAGAGGCTACTGTATGTATTTCTTCGCAGATGTTTAAATTGCCTTTGGTTTATTATGATTTAAGCATTACCTAGCTTCGAGCACAGCATTATCATTCATTTTCCCTCATTTGATGGGGGAAAAAGATGAAGAAATGTTTAAACTTGATAATCTTAAAAAACTTCTTTTAAAAACTCCAAATTTAATTTTAGCAAACGATGCCATGATTTTCTGTGGTTGATTATGAAAATGGCATCTATGAGCGCATGAGGTTTAGCTCTAAATTTTGAATAACTCATGACGTTGAAAATATTTTACTTCATTGATGTGCAATATACAAAGATAAAAGGAAAGTGCAAATAAATTATGTTGCTAGAAAATACTTGCCCTTCTAATATTTTTCAATTTCTTCTGTGTCTTTAAGGAGGCTCGCGGGTCTAAATTTGCGCATGTTTTTTGCGCAGCGGTATTGTATCGGTAAACCCACCCAATGTCTGTAGAATTGTCACTGATTTCATCAAACAACACAGTTTCTGTGCAAATTTGAAGAAATTCTATTGTTCAGTTCTTTCTGTATGCCATGTTTTACATTGAAATCCTCATTTTCTTTATATTTTGTGCGAAAAATGCCAAAATTCCAACAGTTTTTTAAATTTCATTTTTTTTATTTGTACGGGGACCCCCGTTTTTTATTGCTTCAATTTGAAGAATGCATTACAATAAACATTCTTTTCAAATTTGAAAAAATTCTGTTGTTTAGATTTTTTTCTATGTCATTTTTAAGCTTTTAATTATCATTTTTCCTATATAATCTATATAAAATAGATGGGAAATCGCCTATTTTGAAAACCTAAATAGCGGGCTTAAATGAACGGTGACCCCCATTTTTTATTGCATAATTTTTATCCATACAAAAAGGACTATATATGTGCCAAATTACAGAAAATTCTATAATTTCAAATTTAGACCCTCGAGCCCCCTTAAATACAAAAATTATGTTTCAATAAGCAATATTATAATATATTCACGTTACACCTGTAACTTTTAGAGGCATATCTGGACAAAAAAAAGTCAATATCAGCATAAGGCAAATTTTTTGCGGGAACTTGCGGTAGAGCTCTCTGCTACAAGCTGTGCAGGCTATTAATGTTGTGACAGGTATACTTTATTGTTTATATATAAAATATTTGACTCCCATATTGCTTACTTATTTCCTCTACAGATTCCATTTCCACTTCATTATCTGCCCTCAAGGTCAAGGCCATGTCTGATAATGGGGTCAGTGGGTCACCAGGTAAACTGAGGTGGATTAGATATTTCATCCTCTGTTGTCTTGGGTTATAGATCACAAACTCATCATCCTAGAAAAAAAAAATTAAAATCATACTTCATTCCTGTGAAAAATGTAAAAGAACCAAATTAAGAAGTACAAATGAAGCAGTCTTAATTATTACTCATGGGGTATCAGTTTATGTGTTTTTGGTGGGTGGCCTTGACCAACAAATTTGATACCCCACAGAAAGGAAATTTTAAATTGATCTGATTGCTGCAAACTTAAAAAAAAACAAAGTTAAGAATCCATGAATTGATTCTTTTTCATCAAACCATGAAAATTGGTACATGTACCCACAAAAATAAATGAATCCACAGTAGACAAAGACTTAATCTGAATTTAAACAGATAACATACAGAAAAACAAAAAACACAAAAGGAACAACCAAACTACAATCAGCCATGTGAAGTTTTGTTGTAACAAGTGGACACAGGTGCTACAGAAGAGTAAGCAGTTCCTGCTTGTTGCAACTCACCCAAATCATTGGCGACAAACAATTAAAGACACATGAAACGCATGTTAAGGAGGATAAACATAAATTATATACATGTGTTGTCATTATGTGGAAAGGAAGGACTAGAATATGTATAGTCTCTTCCATTTTCAGGATGTTTGCTACTATTATTGAAAATAAATAGGTTTCAAATTTGATGCCTAATTTTTAATAAAAAGATAATAGTTTTAAAAGGTATAAAATAAGCAAAAAAAAAATTGATAGGTGCGTGACCTTGTTTTCAAGACAATTGATGTTAAAGTTTTGACAGGAAAAGGTTTTCTCTGACTTTTTCATAGGTTTAACATCAGCACTATTTAGTTTTTAAAATCCATGACAGACTAAATAGGATTTGATAAAACTTTGTTTACCTCTTCTTTAAGACATATTAAAGACATTTACAAAAAGAAAATAGGGGGTTCATGGGCAAAATTTTTAACCTTATTTTGATGGTAATAAAAAGCTTCGCAGAGCGCAGCATGGTACGACCGCAACATTTTGAGCCGTGTACGTTGGAGGCCCAATATATAAAAATGGCGATTTCTGTCCCTTTGACCCCTAATTTCTCAAAAATGGTTAGAGATATTGCAATTCTGATTGTAATACGCAGGCAGGGATTTTCACAAGGATTCCAATGAAAAAAAGATTTTCAAAATCGGACCACAAATAAAAAGTTGAATGTTTGGGTGTGGCCCCTTTTTGACCCCCTGTAGCAATGTAATGGTGGAATATATATCAAAACCAATGACACATTTAGTTGACAGAATTTAATGAGGAATTAAATGAAAAAAGGATGATCAAAATCAGATAAAAATAAACATTCTACAGAAGTTTTGTCACAACAACCATTTTAGCCCCTTTTGGCCCTTTTTTCTAAAACCGTAGGGGCCAGAAACCCCAAATGCAATACCAACCTTTCTTTAGTAAATAGAAACATCATATAAAAAAAATCATAACAATCGGTCAATATCTACTCAAGTTATCGCACGGAAACCAAATGTCCCCAGACGACGCAGACGCAGACGATGACATCGCCATAACATTATACGACCACAAATTTTTTGCGGTCGCATAAAAACCAGAGGATTCCAAAAAAAATGACAGGAATCCCAAAACATGACTAGCGAGCATCCTTAAATAAATTCTTCAACCTAAAGGTGTTTGATTAAGACAGGTTTTACTACTGTTATATTATATGTCTCACCATAAAGTCTGAAGGTTCCATATCAGTTGACTTCACCCCGTGTACACTATCATAACCATTAAGGGGTCCCTGAAGGGTGCTTTTGATCTTTGTTTGTTTGAAGATTCTCCCTAAGGATACCTCACTTAGCAGAAGTAATCTTGAGCCATGTGATGAGGAAGGGTGGGAATACATCAAAGACTTACTGAAAATATATTCAAACAAATAAATATTTAGAGGGATACTTGACACTAAAGATAAAAAGCTCTTCATTAGTCTTGTTTAAAACTTTAAAAGAAAAATGCAAAGTAATTTTTTATGAAAATTTATGATTGGGGGCAGCCATATCTTTCCCATTTTAGTCTTTTTCCTACTGCATTTTGTGCTGTTCTCCACCTCTAATCCCCTTGAATAACACTTGACCTTATTGACCCCTCTCTTCAAGTTTCTTCCCCCCTCTTTCCAATCAACCCCTTAAACCTGTCCTCTCAGGTAGAGGCAACCCATTGCTAGAAAAATTCTAAATTTAGAGGAGGAGTTCTGTGAGTGTATTTTGAATTTTTTTATCTCAAAAATTGAAAGTCCCAGTGGTCAATTTTGTTTTTAGCTTACTATGATATCCTATAAACCCATACATTTATTATACCCCCCAATTCTATCCAAGACAGTTATTCTTACCTTGCTGCATTAGAAAAGTATATCCCACTGCCCAGAAGTCCTCCATCTGTTCTGGTCAGACCATGTTCATCTACTGCATAATTAGGTAGTAATAACCCTCTATAATAATTATAAATAAACTAAAATTTGTCAAAGTCAAAAATGGCCAGATTTCGTTATACTTGAAATAGGTGAGTTACAGACCTGAAATTATGTTCCATGATAAGGGACCCTATGCATATGCTGCATATCAAAGGTCAAGAGGCTGTGATTAGTAGTTGCTGAGTGAACTCACGATCCTTGATTCTTAGTTTTGTTCTCTTTATCCAATACAAAATTGCTCCAAATTTCACTTGCCAGTACCAATTTTTAATGGCCAGTGCCAACTTCGCAGACTGTAAACTGTTATGAATTCTTTTTAAATGACACCTGACACCTGACCATTTTATAACCTGGATTTTAACTTATTGAAAAAATAGCAAAAAATATAATTGTTTATTACATTGCACTTAGTTATCTTATACAAGGAACAAACAGTCAACCAGCAATATAAACCAACTAAGTAATCTGACATACCTTGATAAAATTCCAAGAAAGTTTTGGAACCCTGAAGAATGCATCAGTAGCTGTATATTGCCAATGTCAGACATGAAGCAAATATCTTCAATTGTTCTTTCTAGTTTGAAGACTGATAACAACTGTATACTAAAACATAATAAAGAAAACACACATATCATAGAAATTAATAAAAGTATGCAAGAATCCATAAGAAAATTTATAAACTCTACTTTACTAACTAAACAAATTATACTAAACTTAGTTACAATAACATTAAAGCAAATGAAAAGAAAAACTTAAGATAATTGTAACAAATTTCTATATGAAGTTTTCAGACTTTTTTTTACAGATGAGTAGCAATTATAAAGACCCCTTTCGACAAACTTATTGTAAACTAGAGGCTCCCAGGAGCCTGAATCGCTCACCTGATTTTTTATGCCAAAGTTTGAATAAGTTTCAAAAACTTTCAAGTATACAAAGTTGCAAAACAATCCTTTCAGTGGTTTCAGAGAAGATTTATGAAAATCAGTTTAAATTAATAGAAAAATACAGTTAAAAGGCAATAACTCCTATTTATAAGGACCTTTTGATGCTGAACATGAAAAGTTGCTTCAGATTTTCTCTATCACTTATACTTTCGAGTTATAAGCCAAAAACAATGGTCTGACCCCCCCTGTTCTATTTTTAGCAATGGCGGCCATGTTGGTTGGATGACATGTATATTATTCACAAACTTGGTAGAGGACATCCTAAAGATCAAGTGTACTAAGCTTCAAGGCAATCCCTTTGGTGGTTTCAGAGAGGAAGATTTTTGAAAATCAGTTAAAATCAATGGAAAAAACAGTTAAAGGGAAATAACTCTTAAATGGCTGATCTGACAATTTTGACCCTTAAATCATTTTTGTAGATCTGAATGAGCTTAACAATTCTGCAATGTTAACTTTTCCTCTAGCTCTAACGGTTTACAAGATATTGTCCAAAAACTGTAAAAATGGTCAATTTGACGATTAATGGGCAATAACTCCTATAAGGAGTCGTTTCACAATTTTTACTCAATGGGGAGATTTGTAGAGCTTTTAATGCTGAATATGAAAAGTTGCTTCAGATTTACTCTATCTCTTATACTTTTTGAGTTATAAGCCAAAAACAATGGTCTGACCACCTGTTCTATTTTTAGCAATGGCGGCCATGTTGGTTGGTCGATGTGTATATAATTCACAAACTTTGTAGAGGACATCCTAAAGATTAAGTATACCAAGTATTAATGCAATCCCTTCAGTGGTTTCAGAGAAGAAGATTTTTGAAAATCAGTGTAAATTAATGGAAAAAACAGTTAAAGGGGAATAACTCTTAAACGGCTGATCTGACAATTATGACCCTGAATCATTTTTGTAGATCCCAATGAGCTTAACAATTCTGCAATGCTAACTTTTCCTCTAGCTATAACGGTTTTCAAGATGTGGTCCAAAAACTGCAAAAATGGTCAATTTTGATGATTAAAGGGCAATAACTCCTATAAGGGGTGGTTTCACAACTTCGACTCAATGAAGAGATTTGTAGAGCTTTTGATGCTGAACAAGGTAGGTTGCTTCAGATTTTCTCTATCTCTTATACTTTTCAAATTATAAGCCAAAAACAATGGTCTGACCCCCCTGTTCTATTTTTAGCAATGGGGGCCATGTTGGTTGGTCGACGTGTATATAATTCACAAACTTGGTAGAGGACATCCTAAAGATCAAGTATACCAAGTATCAATGCAATCCCTTCAGTGGTTTCAGAGAAGAAGATTTTTGAAAATCAGTGTAAATTAATGGAAAAAACAGTTAAAGGGGAATAACTCTTGAACGGCTGATCTGACAATTTTGACCCTTAAATCATTTTTGTAGATCTCAATGAGCTTAACAATTCTGCAATGTTAACTTTTCCTCTAGCTATAATGGTTTTCAAGATATAGTCCAAAAACTGCAAAAATGGTCAATTTTGATGATTAAAGGGCAATAACTCCTATAAGGAGTGGTTTCACAACTTCGACTCAATGAAGAGATTTGTAGAGCTTTTGATGCTGAACAAGGAAGGTTGCTTCAGATTTTCTCTATCTCTTATACTTTTCGAGTTATAAGCCAAAAACAATGGTCTGACCCCCCTAATCTATTTTTAGCAACAGCGGCCATGTTGGTTTGTCGACATATATATAATTCACAAACTTGGTAGAGGACATCCTAAAGATCAAGTATACCAAGTTTCAATGCAATTCCTTCAGTGGTTTCAGAGAAGAAGATCTTTGAAGAAAAGTTAACGGACGGACGGACGGACGGACGGACGACGGACGACGGACGACGGACGCCTAACGATGACAATAGCTCACATGACCCTTTGGGTCAGGTGTGCTAAAAAGGGACTGAAAATTTTAAGCATACAGTCTTTCAGCTTCATGCTGGCATGAACTAACACAACTTTGACTGTATCTAAGAACTTACTCTTCTGCAGTTGATTTGACTAATTTGATCACATGATCAAACTCCTCTGTCATTGGATCCAACAGTGTCACATGACATCTCAAAGCTTTATATTTAGCAACAGTTGTAGCTTTATCTGACCAATCAGAAGCCTCCCCTACACCTATTATATCTCTGATTAGCTACAAAAAAAGAAAATGAAATTTGTTAGACAAATACTAGATTTCTATTTCCCAGAACATTAGAGCACAGATGTTGATTTCACATATATCAAAATAAAGAGGTTGGATTTGACCAACATTAAATTAAATTTGACAACAAGACGGGTGTGCAATAGCAAGCATGAACTGCTTACTTTTCCAGAGCACCAGAGTTTTTTTCTGGTTTTAACTTGGTTTCACATTGCTAATTGTGGGTTTAGTTGTTATTTGTGTTTTTTGTATCCTATATGGTTTGATTTCATGATGAATTTACCTGTTTGTCTTGGCCCTTTCAGACTGATGACATTCAATTGCTTCAATAGTACACCTTTGGTTCTTTTTAAGAGATGCAAGCTAGCATAATGTCTAGTAGCAAATAATTTATATTTAGATGTAAAAAGATTTGTGAATGGCTGGAACACTTTCCATAGACCAAATTTTGCCATGTTACTCTGATATAACTTTTATTAAAACTTCCTACTGAATACATGTTAAAAACGAAAGAATATGGAATATGTGCCAGGAGACATGATCCACATATTGAAATGATTTGATATATGTACAAAACAGCAAAATTCAACTGCGTGTGAAGCACTTTTATGGATTAACCTTCCTCAGACATGCTAGGAGAAGAAAACTTGGAAAACCGGTGGAATATTAGATTTGATAAAACAAAAACAGAAGCCAATAAAAAGCTATGCTGAGCCCAGCATGATACGACCACAACAAGTTGAACCCTGTACATTGGAGGCCCAATATGGATAGTCTATTGCTCTGGTCACATGCAGCCCATGGTGGACTTACAAAGCTTTTTTACACATGCATCCTATGGTGGACTTTAAAATGCATATTTGACACATTTATATTTACAATAACATTTAATAAAAAAAAATCTTATTTCTATGTTCATTGACATTTTTGACACGTTTAAGCCCGATTGGGCCTTTTTAAAAAAAAGGTTAGGACCACAAACCCCAAATGCAAAAAAAAGCTTCCTTCAGTGGATATAATCATTATATTTAAACTTCATATTGGCTGGCCCACTACAGCTAAATTTCTTGTGTTAAACAATTTGCCTTGACCAAATGTTAAAAAAGGCGTTTTTTAACCCTTCGACCCCTTATATCTCAAAAACAGTTAGAGGTATTGCAAATCTGATTGAGATATGCAGGCAGGGATTTTCACAAGGATTCCAATGAAAAAAAGATTTTGAAAATCGGACCACAAATAAAAAAGTTGATTTGGGTGTGGCCTGTTTTAGCACCTCTGTAGCAATGTAACTGTTCAATATACATCAAAACCATTGACACATTTTGTTGACAGAATTTAATGATGAATTCAGTAAAAAAAGAATTTTTAAAATCAAATAAATAATAAACATTCTACAACAGTTTTGTCAATACACCGGTTTTAGCCCCTTTTGGCCCTTTTTTCCAAAACGGTAAGGGCCATCAAACCCAAATACAATAGCAACCTTCCTCTAGTAGTTACAAACCTCATATCAAAATTTCATAACAAATGGTTGATATTTACTCAAAATATCGCATGGAAACCAAATGTCCCAGACGATGACGCAACGATGACGACGACAACGACATCGCCATAACATTATACGATTGCAAAAATTTTTGCGGTCGTATAAAAATCAATATGCACATGGGTGCAAAAGCCGAGTATTTTATTTTACAAAGCCTTTTCAAAAGTTTTTCTGCTGCTGTGACCTTGACTCTCAATGAAATTACCCCAAAATCAATTAAATTCCTCCTCGTATGATTAGTAACAATATAGCAAAGTTTCATTAAAATCAGTTGAGAACTTTTTGAGTTATAGTCTGGAAACCACTAATTCAAGAAATTTTCTAACATTTTTCTGTCGCTGTGGCGTTGACCTTGAACGGATTCAGTCCAAAATCATTAAAGTTCCTCCTCTTATGGTATGTAACAATATAGCAAAGTTTCATTAAAATCAGTTGAGAACTTTTTGAGTTATAGTCCGGAAACCACTAATTCAAGAAATTTTCTAACGTTTTTCTGTTGCTGTGACCTTGACCTTGAACAGATTTATCCCAAAATCAATAGGGTTCCTCCTATTATGGTATGTAATAATATCCCAAAGTTTCATTTAAATCAGTTGACTACATTCTGAGTTATGATCCGGAAACCAATTGTTGTCACCCTCACACCCGCCCAGCCACCCGCCATCATCATAACAATAGCCAAGTTCAACTTCCTTGCAACTCAGCTAAAAATATTACAACAATGACCAAACAGATAAATCTATCTGTTAAAAGTCATTACTTTATGAAATAATAAAATAAAAAATTATTGTCATGTTTTTTTTATCTATTCAAAATAACCTCAATGCATGTGGTGCAAATTCTTAAATAACCATTGATTGTTGACTTGTTAACCAGAAAAATAATAAACTGTTAACACAGAGACATGTCTCGCCTGTCGCAACTGGACACAGTATAAAATGAAGTAAAAATCCTCCTTAAACTGATCTTAACTGATGCTTAAGCAGCTACATACCAAATACAAATGGTGAACCATAACTGCTTTATATAAACATGATAAAACACTCATGACATAAGTCAAAAGTTAAAAAGTGTAAAATCTCAAAGTCAGTAGACCCTGACTGCAGGAGCATACAGATAAAATACTTTTGAAATTGATCTGTACTGATGCTAATGCAAGTGCATACCTAATATCAATGATGTACCATAACTGCTTCATGTTAAACAGACGTAAGAAAAAAGGTTAACCTCGGCCAAATCAGTGTAAAATTTCAAAGTCAGTAGACCGTGACTGCAGGAGCATACAGATGAAATGCTTTTGAAATTGATCTGTACTAATCCTAATGCAAGTGCATACCCAATATCAATGGTGAACCATAACTGCTTCATGTTAAACAGACGTAAGAAAAAAGGTTAACCTCGGCCAAATCAGTGTAAAATTTCAAAGTCAGTAGACCGTGACTGCAGGAGCATAAAGGTAAAATCCTTTTAAAACTGATCTGTACTGATGCTGATGCAACTGCATACCAAATATCAATGGTGTAACATAACTGCTTCATGTTAAACAGACGTAAGAAAAAAGGTTAACCTCGGCCAAATCAGTGTAAAATTTCAAAGTCAGTAGACTGTGACTGCAGGAGCATACAGGTGAAATCCTTTTAAAACTGATCTGTACTGATGCTGATGCAACTGCATACCAAATATCAATGGTGTAACATAATTAGTTCACACAAAACAGACTTAAGCAAAAACTTTAACCAATTGTGGACGCCGCCGCCGCCGGAATCACCATACCTAAGTCTCGCCTTTTGCGACATATGTCGCAGGCGAGACAAAAACTGAACTTTGACATTCACTATTTTATAACTCAGACATTCCTTAATTCCATTATGACACTTCAGCAAAAAGAGAAATAAAGGAGGAAGAATGAACTTAAGTACTGCTATTACATGGGCTCAATAAAGAGCATAATAAATCTCTGGTGGAAGCCTTACTGTAAACCAGGAAAATTTCGTGCCGTCTTTTTTTCGCGGTAGGACGACCGAATCCTTGTTCGTGCAGTTTTAAATTCGCGCTGTAATGTTATTGTCCATAGACTACAATTGAAGACAAATATATTTGCGCTGTTTAATTTTCGCGCGCTAGCGATGTAAACGCGAAAATCGCGAAAATAAAACTGCCGCGAAAATTTCCTGGTTTACAGTATGTGCAAGCCAGTGCAATTTCAGTTGTTATATTTTTGGTAAATTTTGACTTAAAATATGATTGGCTTTTACAGTCATGAGATCAAACAAGAGGCTCCCAGGAGCCTGAATCGCTCACCTGGTCTTGATGTTGACCCTATACTTTTGTAGAGCTAAATGAGCTGAACATTTAAGCAAGCAACAGCTAATCTCTATCTGCAATAGTTTTCATTCTGTAGGCCAAAAACATGAAAAATCACTTTTTTCAGGGGCCGTAACCCCTATAAGGGGTCATCTGACAACTTCGACCCTGTGGAGAATTTTGTAGAGCTAAATGAGCTGAACATTTAAGCAAGCAACAGCTAATCTCTATCTGCAATAGTTTTCATTCTGTAGGCCAAAAACATGAAAAATGGCTATTTTTCAGGGGCCGTAACCCCTATAAGGGGTCATCTGACAACTTCGACCCTATGAAGAATTTTGTAGAGCTAAATGGGCTGAACATTTAAGCAAGCAACAGCTAATCTCTATCTGCAATAGTTTTCATTCTGTAGGCCAAAAACATGAAAAATCACTTTTTTCAGGGGCCGTAACCCCTATAAGGTGTCATCTGACAACTTCGACCCTGTGGAGAATTTTGTAGAGCTAAATGAGCTGAACATTTAAGCAAGCAACAGCTAATCTCTATCTGCAATAGTTTTCATTCTGTAGGCCAAAAACATGAAAAATGGCTATTTTTCAGGGGCCGTAACCCCTATAAGGGGTCATCTGACAACTTCGACCCTATGAAGAATTTTGTAGAGCTAAATGGGCTGAACATTTGAGCAAGCAACAGCTAATCTCTATCTGCAATAGTTTTCATTCTGTAGGACAAAAACATGAAAAATCGCTATTTTTCAGGGGCCGTAACCCCTATAAGGGGTCATCTGACAACTTCGACCCTATGGAGAATTTTGTAAAGCTAAATGAGCTGAACATTTAAGCAAGCAACAACTTATCTCTATCTGCAATAGTTTTCATTCTGTAGGCCAAAAACATGAAAAATCGCTATTTTTCAGGGGTCGTAACCCCTATAAGGAGTCATCTGACAACTTCAACCCTATGGAGAATTTCGTAGAGCTAAATGAGCTGAACATTTAAGCAAGCAACAGCTAATCTCTATCTGCAATAGTTATCATTCTGTAGGCCAAAAACATGAAAAATGGCTATTTTTCACCTTTAAGGGGCCGTAACCCCTATAAGGGGTCATCTGACAACTTCGACCCTATGGAGACTTTTGTAGAGTTAAATGAGCTGAACATTTAAGCAAGCAACAGCTAATCTCTATCTGCAATAGTTTTCATTCTGTAGGCCAAAAACATGAAAAAATGCTATTTTTCACCTTTAAAGGGCCGTAACCCCTATAAGGGGTCATCTGACAACTTTGACCAAATGGAGACTTTTGTAGAGCTTTTGATGCTGAATCAGTAGCGTGGCCTCAGATTTCCTCTATCTCTTATACTTTTTGATTTATAAGCCAAAAACAGTAGTCTGACCCCCCTAGTCTATTTTTAGTAACGGCGGCCATGTTTTTTATCGGATCAAAAATCAAAACACAAGTTTGGTGCAGGACACCCTAAGGATCATTCATACCAAGTTTCATTAAATTCTGTTTGGTAGTTTCAGAGGAGAAGATTTTTGAAAAATTGTTAACAGACGACGACGACAGACGACGACAGACGACGACGACGACAGACGACGACGACGGACGCCAAGTGATGGTAATAGCTCACATGGACCTTCGGTCCAGGTGAGCTAAAAAATAATTTGAATGTTTTATTTTGTATTCATAGCAAGGAAACAATTCTGGATGTTTCCCTGGTTTGTTTACCTTTCTAGGGAATCAATACTATTGTACCGCTCTAGAAAAGTCAATAATGTGACATCACCAGGTAAACAATGGACTAAAAAGATAATAAATATAAGAAAATAGTTGTGTCTCTTTCTAGACGGAAACATAGCAAATTGTAATCCCTAAGGTTGATGTTTTCCCTCAGGCAAGCCCTCATGAAAACAATGTACCCCTCAGGATTACAATTCTGGATGTTCCCCTCTACATGTATTGGAGGCCACAATTTTATAAAGTACTTAAATTTGCATTTTCTATTTAACATTGTATATATTAGATATGTTAACAGTAATTACAACACAGCTCACCTGACAAAGGTCTTGTTTAGCAGATACTTCCTTCAGAGTCAACTTGTTTTTCACGGCTTTCTTGGAGTGAGGTATGGCCTCATAGAACTCCTCTGTCAGGGACGTGAGCTTGTTCTCGTCTAGCCAGCTTGACTTGTATAATTGTTTGATTTGATACAACACTGCTTCTGCCTGTTCTATCTAATTATACAGATAAACAGAAGGATGTAAGAATCAAAAATAAAGAATGAAGGTTATTTTGAAAACAGTATATTAGAAAGCAACAACAAAAACAAAATACTTTGGTTTTATTATTATTCAAGGGGGTAACAATTTTCAGGTTTTCTTGGTATTTGTCAACAGCAAAAATAAGAATTCAACGAAGCATTATTGTTACATGAATTACATTATGCATCATGTGCCAACCATGAAATTAAAAATCCAAGGAAGTGTTCTTTTTTGGAGTAACCACAAAAATTAATACCCACAAAAAATAATTAATCTGCAGACAATGAAGTTTTGCAGAGTTTGTCTCAAATGCTGTGTGGATGCAGTCAAACATATCCCTGTGCTTTAGGTGTATGCTCTTATATATTTTCATGATGGTTTACTTGTTATTATCAATAGGGGAATTTTTTTAGGTTGGGCCCAAAAAACTAGTTTAACCCCGCTACATTTTATTTGTGCCTGTCCTAAGCCAGGAATCTTTGTAAAGGCTTTTGTTTATCCCTGTATTCTTTTTGTTTACTGTTCTATGTCCAGAAATGGGTCTTTCATTGATAATTTTGGAATTGATTTTGAATCTTATGATTTGTATTTTTAGTCTTGAACCAATGAAAGACGGAGATTAGCGACCTCTGGTCATGTTGAAACACTGCTCGCCATTATGATTTTATAAATTGCTTAATGTAGGTCGTGTCACATATACTTATTCCACATCTCTTTATTGTCTACTTTATAAACATTGAAGATAGATAGAGAATTCTAAGTTGTTTTTGAAAGTCAATCATACCCTTGTGTATCTGATTATTTTTCAGAATCTAACAAAAACAATTTGTGATGCTAACAAGTTCTTTATAGAAAGTTATTTAAGTTTCTGGAATCAAATTTCGTGGTTTGTCTTACCCATGAAAACCACAAAAATTAGTACTGCATGATAATTAATGTTTACACAGTACCTTAGATATTTTAGTAAAAGCTGGAGGTGTAGAAAGCTCTTTTTCTGCATTACTGAGTGCTTCTGACCATAGTAACTCCACTAGTTGTCCAACTGGCTCACTCAACTCAATTGAAGTGTTGCATAATTCAGACAAAATCTAAAAATAGAAAAAAAAGAATTTAATAAACCTAAAATGTATGTGAACTTGGGAGAACTGTTTTTCAAATCAAACAAAATATTAACAATATTCAGGAATTTGTATGTAATATACTGTTTCTGAGCATTATTGAAAATTATTTTTAAACTTATCAATCTTTTTGTAAACCTGTCATGATGAGGGGGGAATGATGTGATTTTTAGAATTTTCTGGTACTTTTCCTTTTTGTTTGAACATTTCTGTTCCGACTTTTTATTTTATATGTTCCTCTGTTTTTTTCCCGCTGAATCATGATATTTTACTTCCTCTCTTGATGCAACCTGCCTATTTATTTATTCAAAGTTAGTATCCAGGAATATTTTTCACCACATGACATCATCATGTCTTTTTAATTCTTTTTTCACTAAAACTATTTAAAAAATACCCCATAATATTAATATCATTTCCATATTTTCTTACCAATCTGGCCTTAGGTGACCCCAGCTTATTACTGCAGAAGTCAGGCTGTGTCCATGTTGACATGCTATAGGGTGATGCTGTATACTGTCTGTATAACTGTTCATATCCACTGAGTGCCTCGGCAGCTGTGTCCAAATACCAAACTGTAGGATCTAATGAACAGCTTATATTCTACAAATCAGTAAAATTCAAAGTTATAAATATTATTTTTTTTCATATTAAACAAAATCTATGATTATAGATAATGATTTATAGACAAATTGCAAGATAAAGCGAGCTAACAAAGTGATACCATCCCTGTTTTATATTGGACACTATATTGATGAAAAAAAACTTAAGTCCAATTATCTCCCCTGAATGATACCCATAGCAATGAAAATTCGTCATCCACATCTCCATATTACATTCTTGTTTCACATAAATTTCCTCAAAATCCATCAAACTGTTAAGGACAATTTGCGCTTTCATTTACTATCATGAACACCACCAATTTTAATGAATAGAGAAAAAGAGGCAAAATTCACTTTCTTTCAAATAAACCTTCAAATATTTCTAGAAGAAACTGTAATGTGGAATAATAAGGTGTATGGAACCAAGTGGCTATTCAAAAATCCACAAACCTTTTGCTGATCAATAAAACCACTCTGGCTGTGAAGCCTGAACTTGTCCTCATCTGTCAATACATGGATTTCTAGAATCTGTAACTTTTCTTTGTTCTAGTATTTAAAACAATGCATAGGTTTATCATAATGTCATGCAAAGTTATGGTCGAAACATAGACAACAAATGCAACAAGTAAATCTGTGAGCTAATGCTCACTAGTGATACCCCCGCTCCCCAAACTATGCCAAGCATACAAGTTAAAATACTCGGTAAACAGGAAGTAGTTGATTAGGAACATAAAATATTTGACTTTTGGATAAAGCTATATGCAAAATATCAGACCTCTATATCTTGTAGTTGCTGAGAAAACTTTGACGAAAATTTTGCATTCTTCGAAGCGGGGATATAAAAAGAATAAAATGAAAATATATGAAATTGATCTGCATTTCAATACCTTACAATAATGTACAATCACATTATATTTTTTCAGATTTACTGTTAAGAAACAAGATCATGTTTTTCATTTTGCTTACTATGCATGTATATCTTAATAACTTTTAAAATACACCTTTAAAGTAGAATTTTAAAGAGTCTTTTTGCTTTGCTGCTTAGCTACATGTATATTTTTCTTTAACTTAGATCAAAAATTGAGTACAAATGTGGGTTATTACAGAGTTTATGTAATGTCTCTCTCACTGGATTTTAGCAATACTTTGCAGTCAGAAATCATTGGGAACTTGATAAGTTTGTTGCAACAAGCAGAATATGCCTAATCTTCCAAAGCACCTGTAGTGAGTTCAATCTTTTATATTCAGTTTTTGATGGAAATTTACAGATGTACATATTCATGGTTTTTTTTTATAATTGTGTGTTTTAGCATTGAAACTGTCTACTATTTTTGTCATTGGTTTTACAGACCTTTGGCATTTGAATGACCCTTTCAGTGCTTCTTTGCCACCTATCATTCATACAGCTCAACTTGAAATTTTAACTTTTATTACAGCTCACATTTAAAACATAACAATATTTTACCTTCAGTAACATCCACTTGGCCAAAACATAAGGTATGTCTGGTTCATAAGGAGCCCCTGGGTCAGTGTATGTCCAACACTTTAGATTTGCCAAAGACACATGTACTCTTTTCTTCTTCCTTCGTAAAACTCCTTGCTGTTGTTGATTTTTACCTTTAAACACACAAGATTGGCATAGAATGTGCAGAGTGTTTGTGTGCCAGTTATGCAAAGTACAAAAAAAATGTAGTTAGAAATATTTTTACCACACAGTCCACACTACATTAAGTACAGAAAATCCAAATTGATTTGATGCAAGATTAAATCAAAATTACAACTTAAAACTTATTTAATATACAGACGCAGACAGACAATTACTACTTGATAAATTTCCAAAATATTTTATATGATATAAACAAAATTTGCTGTCAATGTACCATGCATGTCTTTTTGTAACAGATTCTGATGTGTAATTCAAGCTACTAATTTCAACTGCTCATATATAACTTTGTTCAATTTTTTATAGAGACTGACTGCCCTACATGGCCCAGGTGCATCAATAAAGGGCAATAAACACCAACACACACACACACACACACACACACACATATATAGAGACTGAAGATTTGACTTTTTATATTATTGGGAATTCAGAAAGAGCACATGCACATTTTAAAATTTATGATGATAATCATTTCATTTGATTGGATCCAAATTCAATCCAAGAAAAGGGGATTATCAAATTTACAATTGTTTTAGTTGACATTAAAAATGTGTATACTGTGGTGTCATTATTAATTGCACCAATTTTTGAAAGCTTTCATGTGTGGCAGTAGAGTTGTAATTATATTGATTCTCTCTAGAAACATGCGCAATTGACAAAATCAAAACACAATTTTTTTTATTATTAGGGAAACCAAAAATTAAAGCACAATGAATGCACAGTGTATGTGCTAGGACACTTCTTAACCATATCCTTCAATCATTACATACCAACTATTTTTTTCCTTTTTTGAAGTCATCATTTTCGGGCATGATACTAGTTATAGAACCCTTCCTAACCCAATCCTTCGATCATTACATACCAACTATTTTTTTCCTTTTTTGAAGTCATCATTTTCGGGCATGATACTAGTTATAGGACCCTTCCTAACCCAATCCTTCGATCATTACATACCAACTATTTTTTTCCTTTTTTGAAGTCATCATTTTCAGGCATGATACTAGTGATAGGACCCTTCCTAACACAATCCTTCGATCATTACATACCAACTATTTTTTTCCTTTTTTGAAGTCATCATTTTCCGGCATGATACTAGTTATAGAACCCTTCCTAACCCAATCCTTCGATCATTACATACCAACTATTTTTTTCCTTTTTTAAGTCATCATTTTCGGGCATGATACTAGTTATAGGACCCTTCCTAACCCAATCCTTCGATCATTACATACCAACTATTTTTTTCCTTTTTTGAAGTCATCATTTTCGGGCATGATACTAGTTATAGGACCCTTCCTAACCCAATCCTTCGATCATTACATACCAACTATTTTTTTCCTTTTTTGAAGTCATCATTTTCGGGCATGATACTAGTTATAGGACCCTTCCTAACCCAATCCTTCGATCATTACATACCAACTATTTTTTTCCTTTTTTGAAGTCATCATTTTCGGGCATGATACTAGTTATAGGACCCTTCCTAACCCAATCCTTCGATCATAACATACCAACTATTTTTCCTTTTTTGAAGTCATCATTTTCAGGCATGCCAACCAACACAAACGTGTCCTTTGGGCCAAGCTTCCCTTCTTTTAGACATACATCTATGTAATTACACTCCAAGACTGGAATGTGGTACTTCTGGCATTGTTTTACTTTAAAACTAGATTTGGTCTTCAGATCTTCAAAAATTATCACAAACGAGACCTGA
>CAXARO010001419.1:0-13285 GCA_963971305.1 Arcuatula senhousia
CTTTTTACGAAAATTTATTTTCGCGGGATTTTATTTTCGCGAGTTGCAAACTACCGCGAAAAAAGCGAAAATTATGTACCTTCGAAAAAAACAACTTATACGGTATTTGATGTTGTCTGCTATTTGTATTCATTGTGTTATTTGATGATACTTTCTATTTATTGCTGAAGATGAGTAATCCAATCCTTCGTACTCGTTGATGTCACCAAAGTTTTCCGTAATGATGATGGGATGTCCTTTGGGTACTTTTCCGGTCTTGTTTACAAATGGATAGAGTGATGTCACGTCATAGTAGTTGATACTGTTTTCTTCCGCCTCTTTGTATAGAGTGAGGGCCTCTGTTCGTCCACCATAAAAGGCTTTTCGTGGTTCTAAGGCAGGGATCATCTCTAAGGAGTTGACAAAGTCGCAAAATGTCGTATCATTTTTCAGCTCTCTCTCAAAGTCACATTCCCATTTCTCTATATAGTCATATCCCTCTTGTTGCAGATAAGTCTTCTTCTCTAAGGTCCGTTGATGTAGATCGTACATGGACATGTTATTTACGGTATTGGTGGTCTCTCTTGGGTAACATCTGGGACACCCGTGCCAGTAACAGCCGTGAAATTCATACACGGTTCCATCATGGTATCCATCTACCCTGTAGGGACCAATCTGTTTCTCTCCTTCGTTCTTGGCGTGTTGGATCTGTATGTCTTTTATTGTGGATACGTATTTTAACCATTTCATGGCTTTAATAGAGTGCTTGTGTTCTGGTCGATAGCCTTGCGCCGGGATGAGGCCAATAGTATTCCACTGTAGAAACTTGGATCGAAAGACCAGGTTGCAGGCAGAGGCAATGGTGATACTGTTTTGGAAGGGGTCGATTGGAGTACCCTCTAAAGTGTCCATGAACAGTTGTCTAAAGGTTAAACAGGCTTTTCTCAGTATGTCTACGTCAGTGATGCAGTACTTCAAGAGTTCCTTTTGGACGTCAAAAGGCTCGTTTCTGTGGTCTTCATACCATTTCATGAATGTTATTCGGTCTTCCGCCTTCATTCCATCGGGGTTGTAGTAACGAATCTCTGGAAGAGTTTCTAATCGGGTGTTCTGGTTTTCCTTTCTATTAAAAAGGTGTGGGAAGTATCCTTTGTGGAGTTCGTCGAATCCAAACATTTTCGGGAGTTTGGCTAAGGCCGTTGGAAGGAAGTTGAGAGAATCTATCATCCGTATGCTGCAGTTTGAAATCGTTACAGACATGTTCTTGGTGCCGTTGGGGATTATCTTGGGTTGAATTCCATGATGAAACAGGTATTGTAGAACGGGGATAGAGTCGTATCCTTTAAAGTTGTGGCAAATAACGGTGGAAATGTTGTTGTTTCCGGAAAATAACCAGTTGCAAAAGTCGTTGTTGGCGTTGTGTCCCCTAAAAATGAGTTGATTCTGTCCACAGATCTTGCAGGTACTCTCTTCAGTTACTTCCTCCTCCATGCATACGGTGCACACCTTATGGACCACGCATAAGTTAGGTCGGTGTTCCATGGCTCCGCAGGTACTGGCTTTGCAATGTAAACAAGTTCCATTAGAATCCGGTTGGTATCCCGAATCGCACTCTACGAGGTCGTCTTGTGTGCGTTCAAAATCAAAGAAGATGTAAGTTTGCTCTTTGGGAGGTTCTTTGATTACTATAGGCATCATGTAACACTGGTGGCTTGGATCGCAGTACTGTTTACAGGATGGACAATACATCTCGCCACTCTCATGGTCTGTTTCCCTTTTCTCCATGTTGACAGCGTAGCCACAGTCTTTACACTTGTAGTACCATTTACATGTTGAGTTGCCCTTTTTTGTTTGCTCCAAATGAAGTTGGAAGCACTCTTTTCCCTTAAAGTTTCTATCACATAGGCTACAGTTGATCCAATTGTCTTCACAGGGTTCGTGTATCTTTTTACAAAGGATGCATGGGTTGTTGCATGCATGTGTTTCCTTTGTATTATATCCCTTTTTACACTTGTTGCAGTAATAGACACTGGTCAAGAATCCTGTTATAGTGGTGATGACATCGTAATGGTCTTCGTGGTGGTAAAGGTAAATTTTCTTATCAGTTTCCGGACCTTCGTAGATTATTCCTTTGAAAAAGTCTTTGGAGAAAACGGTGATTTGGTATTCCGGCAGTACAGCTTGGAATTGTTTCAGTTCCTCGATGCCGCAGGGTCCATTTGGTACATTGGCTTTCTCGTGGAGTTGAAGGGCCAAGTATTCCTGAATGCGTCTTCCTTGACGAATGGAATTCCATTGAGGATGGTTATCGATCCTTGCTTTTGCTGTAACAATGGCCCTAGCGCAGCATAATTCGTCTCGGTTTCGGATCCTGATGAAACTTTGTTTGTCTTTAAGCATTCTGTCGAGATCAACGAAGTTGCATCTTTTGCGCCCGGATCCTTCGGGAATAGATACGTGGAGGACATCTAATGCTAAACTTCCGTCCAATACAAACTCCTCATGAGATTGTAATACTCTCTCTATTTCCTTAAATAGTAGTTCCGTAGTCAGGTCCTTGAGTTGTAATATGGGAAGAGCAATCGGGAAGTCAAGGGAGTTGGTTTCAATTGTTAGTTTAACAAGGTCGTGTTCTTTCATCTCTTCTCCAATGGTTTGCAGGATGGAGTCGAATAACCGATGTAGTGTTCTTGTGATGGAAGGCAGGTCCGTGACTTCAAATTCTTTAAAATTGACGGTATAATGATTTCTCGAAGTTCCAAACTTGAGTATTCTTTTCTTCTCCTGCCGTTTGATGTTGTAATAGGATTTCGGATCATCCATGTGGAACGATTGCCCTGCTCCTCTTTGTCCATGTCTTTGCTGATGTAACTCTAAAAGGCGTTGGGTGGCAAAGGCCTGGTTGCATTGGGTACATTCGTAACCCATTTGGTGGCGGGTCATGTGAGCTTGTAGATTCTCCCGCCTTGTAAAAGTCTTGGTGCATCTCGTACACGAGTAAGTCTCTCGGTGGTTGGTCCATCGTCTATGACGATGTAGCTGACTCATCTTCTCAAAATTGGCTTCACATTGGTTGCAGGTAAATTGCTTAGCCATCTGAAATAAAAATAAAACAGGTAAGTATAAAGGTGTCTATTGTTTCCTCTTTTTTAATTGTATATGTTTAAAATTATATGTCGTCTATTGATTCCTTCTCTTTTTTAAATTCTACGCCTTTCAAATTATATATTGTCTATTGTTTCCTCCTCTTTTAGTAGTATGTCTTTCAAAGTTAAGTTGGATATGTACGAGTCCTACCTTTTCTCTCGTCGTTAAAACACGTCTGAACTCTTTGGTGTCTAATAGTAAAATGATTTCATTTCAAATGGTTTACCTGTATAATGGATTGTACCACGTGATCATGTCACGTGACTTCTGAATCAAACCGGTTAGAACTGGTTTGGACTTGATTTTACATTTTGAAAGTTTTAGTTCATCGAATTGCTTTTTGTTGGAATCGGTTCTTTAAATTTTTATGTTTGTTGGTTTTTTATCAACAGATTTTCTTAACGGTAAGATTTTGTAAGTTTGTTTTCGTAGTTTGATGTTTTTTTCATCAACAGATTTTCTTAACGGTAAGATTTTGTAAGTTTGTTTTCGTAGTTTGTTGTTTTTTCATCAACAGATTTTCTTTTGTGGTAAGATTTTGTGAGTTTCTTTTTAAAGTGGAAGGTTTTTCGTCAATGCATTTTGATTTTGTTTGAATTTGATGTACCGATTTTCGTTTTTAAGTCAAATGTTTAGATCTCTGTCTTGTATTTTTTGTGTCGAAAACGCTTCAATAGATATTTTTAAAGGGGGAAAATGGCGTAAAATGGGCATTTTAGGGTGAAAATGGGGCTAAAATGGGTGTTTTGGGGGTAAAATGAGTAAAATAGGGGGTGTAATGGGAGATATTAGGGCTGCTGCTGCTGCGGCGGCGGCGCAGGGTAAATGGCTGCTATTGCTGCTCCAGTAGAGGAAGTTTAGGGGGAGAGGGATTTTGCTGTTCCATGGGAAGAATAAAAACGCGTATACTAGTTAGGATGGTTTATTGAGTTAAAACATTCTTCTTCAGGTAGTCTTTAAACGATCGCTTCTTCTTTAATGGGTTGGTTGGTTTCTTTTGGATGTTCTTTGTTTGTCTTGGGCTTTCTTCCTCTTGAGGTCTTTGTAGGCTTGTGGTTCATGGGTTTCTTGGTCTTTACACCGTTGAGGTTCTTTACTTCCTTGGACTTTGCTAGTCTTCTTCTTGAGTTCTTTGAAGGCTTTACTGATTTTCCATTATGGTTCATGGGCTTCTTGGCTTTTACAACGTTAAGGTTCTTTACATCCTTGGTCTTCTCAGACTTAATCGATCGCCGTGTCCTCTTTAACTTTGCCATCTGTTCTCTCTTTGAGTCTTGTAGCTTTGTCAAGTGTCTTATTTCCTTGTATATTGCTTACCCTAAACTTTCAAGTCTATGTTCCGCACTCTTTGGACGTCTTGAATGTTCTCCCGGTGGTACAACGTGTCGAGTCTTAGTTTGTGTTGCCCTTTTCTCTTTCGAGTCTACATGCTTCACCTTCTCGTGTCGTGTAACATCACTCGGCCATGAAAACCGTCTATTGCATTCGGAGCACTGATAAGCCATGTTCTCTCTTCGGTGTCTAATGTAAAACTAACTCAATCTCCACCTGTCACTCCTTATATCCATATTTCACTTTCTTAACCTTAGATTCGTTATGTAAAGGTCTTTAGCTCTTTAACGATATGTAACACATCTACCCTCACTTAAAATGTGAAATTGGTCACTTTGTGGTCAAGTCCTGACTGACCACTGACCAATACCATCCTAATAACCCCAGAATCTGCGTCTAGACTTCTTATGCTATCTAACGATATACAACAACTCTATATTAGACTTAATTTAAGGATTTGTCACTTTGTGGTCAAGTCCTGACTGACCACTGACCAATACCATTCTAATAACCCGAGAATCTGTGTCTAGACTTCTTATGCTATCTAACGATATACAACGACTCTATATTAGACTTAATTTAAAGATTGGTCACTTTGTGGTCAAGCCCCTAATGACCACTGACCAACACACAGTATATCATCGGAAAGCTATTGTCCTAAGGAAGAGAATGCAACAAACCGGAAGGAACTCGGTCGAGGAATAACAAAGTTGTGCCCCGTTAAACACTAGTAGTATAGATGTGGTAATCATGTCCTATTTCTCGGGTGGATTGGTGGATTAGGCGCCATTGCGCAGGTCTGTGACGTCATATCCACTTCCGGTCCGCCATCTTGAATCACGGTGGCCATCTTGCTTCCGGTCCGTCATCTTGGATCTCGGCGGCCATCTTGGATCTCGTTGGCCATCTTGGATCTCGTTGGCCATCTTGCTTCCGGTGACGCCACATCCGGTCCCTTTGGAAGCTCATTTTCCCGCGAAAATTCGAATTCGGGATATCCAAGCTTATCGGTGCATCTATACTACTAGTGTTTAACGGGCCACAACTTTGTTATTCTTCGACCGATTTCCTTCCGGTTTGTTGCATTGTCTTCCTTAGGACAATAGCTTTCCGATGATATACTGTGTGTTGGTCAGTGGTCATTAGGGGCTTGACCACAAAGTGACCAATCTTTAAATTAAGTCTAATATAGAGTCGTTGTATATCGTTAGATAGCATAAGAAGTCTAGACACAGATTCTCGGGTTATTAGAATGGTATTGGTCAGTGGTCAGTCAGGACTTGACCACAAAGTGACCAATCCTTAAATTGAGTCTAATATAGAGTTGTTGTATATCGTTAGATAGCATAAGAAGTCTAGACGCAGATTCTGGGGTTATTAGGATGGTAT
This sequence comes from Arcuatula senhousia, assembly GCA_963971305.1. Lineage (NCBI taxonomy): Eukaryota > Metazoa > Mollusca > Bivalvia > Mytilida > Mytilidae > Arcuatula > Arcuatula senhousia. The sequence goes on from CAXARO010001419.1 coordinate 5,848, forward strand.
TGGTCAGTGGTCAGTCAGGACTTGACCACAAAGTGACCAATTTCACATTTTAAGTGAGGGTAGATGTGTTACATATCGTTAAAGAGCTAAAGACCTTTACATAACGAATCTAAGGTTAAGAAAGTGAAATATGGATATAAGGAGTGACAGGTGGAGATTGAGTTAGTTTTACATTAGACGCCGAAGAGGGAACATGGCTTATCAGTGCTCCGAATGCAATAGACGGTTTTCATGGCCGAGTGATGTTACACGACACGAGAAGGTGAAGCATGTAGACTCGAAAGAGAAAAGGGCGACACAAACTAAGACTCGACACGTTGTACCACCGGGAGAACATTCAAGACGTCCAAAGAGTGCGGAACATAGACTTGATTTTAGGAAAAGCAATATACAAGGAAATAAGACACTTGACAAAGCTACAAGACTCAAAGAGAGAAAAGATGGCAAAGTTAAAGAAGACACGGTGATCGATTAAGTCTGAGAAGACCAAGGATGTAAAGAACCTTAACGTTGTAAAGGCCAAGAAGCCCATGAACCATAATGGAAAATCAGTAAAGCCTTCAAAGAACTCAAGAAGAAGACTAGCAAAGCCCAAGGAAGTAAAGAACCTCAACGGTGTAAAGACCAAGAAACCCATGAACCACAAGCCTTCAAAGACCTCAAGAGGAAGAAAGCCCAAGACAAACAAAGAACATCCAAAAGAAACCAACCAACCCATTAAAGAAGAAGCGATCGTTGAAAGACTACCTGAAGAAGAATGTTTTAACTCAATAAACCATCCGAACTAGTATACGCGTTTTTATTCTTCCCATGGAACAGCAAAATCCCTCTCCCCCTAAACTTCCTCTACTGGAGCAGCAATAGCAGCCATTTACCCTCCGCCGCCGCCGCAGCAGCAGCAGCAGCCCCAATATCTCCCATTACACCCCCCTATTTTACTCATTTTACCCCCAAAACACCCATTTTAGCCCCATTTTACCCATTTTCACCCTAAAATGCCCATTTTACGCCATTTTCCCCCTTTAAAAATACCTATTGAAGCGTTTTCGACACAAAAAATACAAGACAGAGATCTAAACATTTGACTTAAAAACTAAAATCGGTACATCAAATTCAAACAAAATCAAAATGCATTGACGAAAAACCTTCCACTTTAAAAAGAAACTCACAAAATCTTACCACAAAAGAAAATCTGTTGATGAAAAAACAACAAACTACGAAAACAAACTTACAAAATCTTACCGTTAAGAAAATCTGTTGATTAAAAAAACATCAAACTACGAAAACAAACTTACAAAATCTTACCGTTAAGAAAATCTGTTGATGAAAAACCAACAAACATAAAAATTTAAAGAACCGATTCCAACAAAAAGCAATTCGATGAACTAAAACTTTCAAAATGTAAAATCAAGTCCAAACCAGTTCTAACCGGTTTGATTCAGAAGTCACGTGACATGATCACGTGGTACAATCCATTATACAGGTAAACCATTTGAAATGAAATCATTTTACTATTAGACACCAAAGAGTTCAGACGTGTTTTAACGACGAGAGAAAAGGTAGGACTCGTACATATCCAACTTAACTTTGAAAGGCATACTATTAAAAGAGGAGGAAACAATAGACAATATATAATTTGAAAGGCGTAGAATTTAAAAAAGAGAAGGAATCAATAGACGACATATAATTTTAAACGTATACAATTAAAAAAGAGGAAACAATAGACACCTTTATACTTACCTGTGTTATTTTTATTTCAGATGGCTAAGCAATTTACCTGCAACCAATGTGAAGCCAATTTTGAGAAGATGAGTCAGCTACATCGTCATAGACGATGGACCAAGCACCGAGAGACTTACTCGTGTACGAGATGCACCAAGACTTTTACAAGGCGGGAGAATCTACAAGCTCACATGACCCGCCACCAAATGGGTTACGAATGTACCCAATGCAACCAGGCCTTTGCCACCCAACGCCTTTTAGAGTTACATCAGCAAAGACATGGACAAAGAGGAGCAGGGCAATCGTTCCACATGGATGATCCGAAATCCTATTACAACATCAAACGGCAGGAGAAGAAAAGAATACTCAAGTTTGGAACTTCGAGAAATCATTATACCGTCAATTTTAAAGAATTTGAAGTCACGGACCTGCCTTCCATCACAAGAACACTACATCGGTTATTCGACTCCATCCTGCAAACCATTGGAGAAGAGATGAAAGAACACGACCTTGTTAAACTAACAATTGAAACCAACTCCCTTGACTTCCCGATTGCTCTTCCCATATTACAACTCAAGGACCTGACTACGGAACTACTATTTAAGGAAATAGAGAGAGTATTACAATCTCATGAGGAGTTTGTATTGGACGGAAGTTTAGCATTAGATGTCCTCCACGTATCTATTCCCGAAGGATCCGGGCGCAAAAGATGCAACTTCGTTGATCTCGACAGAATGCTTAAAGACAAACAAAGTTTCATCAGGATCCGAAACCGAGACGAATTATGCTGCGCTAGGGCCATTGTTACAGCAAAAGCAAGGATCGATAACCATCCTCAATGGAATTCCATTCGTCAAGGAAGACGCATACAGGAATACTTGGCCCTTCAACTCCACGAGAAAGCCAATGTACCAAATGGACCCTGCGGCATCGAGGAACTGAAACAATTCCAAGCTGTACTGCCGGAATACCAAATCACCGTTTTCTCCAAAGACTTTTTCAAAGGAATAATCTACGAAGGTCCGGAAACTGATAAGAAAATTTACCTTTACCACCACGAATACCATTACGATGTCATCACCACTATAACAGGATTCTTGACCAGTGTCTATTACTGCAACAAGTGTAAAAAGGGATATAATACAAAGGAAACACATGCATGCAACAACCCATGCATCCTTTGTAAAAAGATACACGAACCCTGTGAAGACAATTGGATCAACTGTAGCCTATGTGATAGAAACTTTAAGGGAAAAGAGTGCTTCCAACTGCATTTGGAGCAAACAAAAAAGGGCAACTCAACATGTAAATGGTACTACAAGTGTAAAGACTGTGGCCACGCTGTCAATATGGAGAAAAGGGAAACAGACCATGAGTGTGGCGGCGAGATGTATTGTCCATCCTGTAAACAGTACTGCGATCCAAGCCACCAGTGTTACATGCTGCCTATAGTAATCAAAGAACCTCCCAAAGAGCAAACTTACATCTTCTTTGATTTTGAACGCACACAAGACGACCTCGTAGAGTGCGATTCGGGATACCAACCGGATTCTAATGGAACTTGTTTACATTGCAAAGCCAGTACCTGCGGAGCCATGGAACACCGACCTTATGCGTGGTCCATAACGTGTGCACCGTATGCATGGAGGAGGAAGTAACTGAAGAGAGTACCTGCAAGATTTGTGGACAGAATCAACTCATTTTTAGGGGACACAACGCCAACAACGACTTTTGCAACTGGTTATTTTCCGGAAACAACAACAACTCCACCGTTATTTGCCACAACTTTAAAGGATACGACTCTATCCCAGTTCTACAATACCTGTTTCATCATGGAATTCAACCCAAGATAATCCCCAACGGCGCCAAGAACATGTCTGTAACGATTCCAAACTGCAGCATACGGATGATAGATTCTCTCAACTTCCTTCCAACGGCCTTAGCCAAACTCCCGAAAATGTTTGAACTCCACAAAGGATACTTCCCACACCTTTTTAATAGAAAGTAAAACCAGAACACCCGATTAGAAACTCTTCCAGAGATTCGTTACTACAACCCCGATGGAATGAAGGCGGAAGACCGAATAACATTCATGAAATGGTATGAAGACCACAGAAACGAGCCTTTTGACGTCCAAAAGGAACTCTTGAAGTACTGCATCACTGACGTAGACATACTGAGAAAAGCCTGTTTAACCTTTAGACAACTGTTCATGGACACTTTAGAGGGTACTCCAATCGACCCCTTCCAAAACAGTATCACCATTGCCTCTGCCTGCAACCTGGTCTTTCGATCCAAGTTTCTACAGTGGAATACTATTGGCCTCATCCCGGCGCAAGGCTATCGACCAGAACACAAGCACTCTATTAAAGCCATGAAATGGTTAAAATACGTATCCACAATAAAAGACATACAGATCCAACACGCCAAGAACGAAGGAGAGAAACAGATTGGTCCCTACAGGGTAGATGGATACCATGATGGAACCGTGTATGAATTTCACGGCTGTTACTGGCACGGGTGTCCCAGATGTTACCCAAGAGAGACCACCAATACCGTAAATAACATGTCCATGTACGATCTACATCAACGGACCTTAGAGAAGAAGACTTATCTGCAGCAAGAGGGATATGACTATATAGAGAAATGGGAATGTGACTTTGAGAGAGAGCTGAAAAATGATACGACATTTTGCGACTTTGTCAACTCCTTAGAGATGATCCCTGCCTTAGAACCACGAGAAGCCTTTTATGGTGGACGAACAGAGGCCCTCACTCTATACAAAGAGGCGGAAGAAAACAGTATCAACTACTATGACGTGACATCACTCTATCCATTTGTAAACAAGACCGGAAAAGTACCCAAAGGACATCCCATCTTCATTACGGAAAACTTTGGTGACATCAACGAGTACGAAGGATTGGTAAAATGTAAAGTTCTACCACCCAGTAACCTATACATTCCTGTTTTACCCAGCAAGATCAACAACAAACTGATGTTCCCACTGTGTCGTACCTGTACGGAAACCTACCAGCAAGAACCTTGTAACCATACTGAAAAAGATAGAGCTGTAACGGGAACTTGGGTGACAGATGAACTGAAGAAAGCCTTGGAAAAGGGATATTCCATCTTAAACATCTACGAAGTATGGCATTTCGAAGAGGTAGAACAGTACGATCCCGGAAGGAAGTCTGGAGGACTCTTCACTGACTACATCAATACATTCTTAAAAATGAAACAAGAAGCTAGTGGATGGCCAGAGTGGTGCCAATCTGAGGAGGATAAACAGCAATACATCAAGGACTACGAGGAAAAGGAAGGGATACAGTTAGACTAAAACAAAATAGAAAAGAACCCCGGCATCAGGTCTTTAGCCAAACTGATGTTGAACAGCTTTTGGGGCAAGTTTGGACAAAGAAACAACATGCAACAGACCACCTACATTACAGAACAAAAGAAATACTTCGACATGTTAACCAGCGATAAAATTGAAGTCACCGGGATCCAGTTTGTTAACGATGAAATGGTGGAATTACGATGGAAATATAAAGAAGAATTCATCGAAACCTCAAAGAAAACGAATGTCGTCATAGCAGCCTATACTACCGCCCAGGCCAGACTCAAACTGTATTCTTATCTGGAGAATTTGGGACCAAGAGCACTCTACTGTGACACAGACTCCATCGTATTTACATCGAAACCAGGAGAATGGAGGCCTAAGCTGGGAGACTACTTAGGGGATTTAACAGATGAAGTACCCGGAAATACTATTACGGAGTTTGTCACGGGAGGACCAAAGAACTATGCATACAAACTAGCCATTCCCGAGAAAGGAGGAAACAGAACTATGTGCAAAGTTCGTGGAATAACACTCAACTTCAAGAACGCTTTAGACATCAACTTTGACACCATCAAGGAGATGGTCACCGTTAACAGAAACGATATCAGGACAGTGAGAGATGATTATAAGATCAAAAGAAGCCACCAGAAACTGTTAACCGTCACACAGGAAAAGGACTATAAAATTGTGTTTGATAAAAGAGTGATCATGAACGATTTAACCACTAGACCCTATGGATATTGAAATTGAAAGATAGAATGTAAATAAAACTTGTACTATAGAATGTTAATAAAAGTTGTACCTGATTTTGTGTTTTTATTGAAAACTTAAGAAAATAAAAGCAACATTACAATAACAAAGACAAAAAAAGAGCCCATAAAGGGCAAACCACACAAAAAAACGAAAAGAACCAATTAGAGTTGAGCCATACATGAACAAAACAAGCTCAAAAGACGAAAAATACCAGAGAAAATGAGGAGGGAAATGAGGAAAATGATGAGGAAAATGAGGGACAATGAGGAGGAAAATGAGGGAGAATGAGGAAAAATGAGGAAATGAGGAGGAGGAGGAGGAGGGAAATGAGGGAAAGAGGAGGAGGAGGAGGAGGGGGGAGGGGGGAGTAAAACTATATAACACATAGAAATGACAGGACGACACTAACAAAACAAATGGTTAGGATTAGGGTTAGGATTAGGGTTAGGATTAGGATTAGGGCTAGGGTTAGGATTAGGGTTAGGGTTAGGGCTAGGGTTAAAGATAAAGATAGAGGTTAAGTTAAAAATACATAATAGAAACTGGTGACGAACTAAAAGGGGGGGAAGAAAGGGACGAATCGTCTTTCCGCACACGACTTTACTGTATGAAATCTTGGGTGGGTGTTTCAGTGCATTTTAGTGCTACGATTTAACATGGAGCCTATGGGAATGAACTCGGGGTCATCGGGGTCAAAGTGGTCTAGAGTGACCCAGTATACTACTAGACTTGCTTGTGACAAAAAAAAACATTTTTCTCCGATTTCCTTAAAATTTTGTCAACAAAAAAAGCAAAAGATTGGTCGTCATCTGTCAAAGTATGTAACCCATCGCACTTACCATTATTTTTTTAAATTCAACATGTTTATCACCTTATAGAGTTCCGGTTATTCCTAAGAGATAATAAATTCCTTTTTTGTCACAAATTATTATTCTATGCGTAAAACATCCTAACTAAGAAAAAAGAACAATATTTTGTCCATTCTCTTGTTCCCGAACTTGAAAATAACCATGACCTACTTTTTATTAATCAAAAGATTAAGTTGGTGATTTCAGCTCACCGCGTCATTCAAAATGATGTGTTTTTCGGATCAGTTAGAATACAAATTATTTACAAGGGAGATAATATTTTGTCACCACCTGTCTGACTGAGAAACGATTGCCGGTTTATATGCTAACAGAATATTGCCGTGCCTTGATCGGTTTTATATACATTTTTAAAAAAATGAAAATTTATTTTTCAAATTAGCGAGTCCGAGCCTACCTGGTGACAATTTATCCTAATCATGTTATTTGTATACCAAATACACTGTTGGCACGGCAATATTCCGTTAAAGTGTTATAAGGCAATCGTTTTTAGATAAAAATTCTAAAGCTTTGACCCCTGCTTGCCCCAGAACTTTTGCGTTGAAACTTTCGTCCCAGGATTTTGCCCCTTTCGTCCCTAAGATATTTCGGCCCATATCAATATAACACAAATATCTATTACTTTCACATATATTATTTAATTGATTTCTAGGGGTCATATTTCACATCTGGTTGACGGAAAGAGTTTTGTGGCAAAATAAAGTCATATTCTGCCTTAAATGCGCTGTGACCTAGGGCTCTACTTGCCACGGTATTG
>CAXARO010001420.1:0-44550 GCA_963971305.1 Arcuatula senhousia
CTGTGACCTATAGACATAGTGTCAGAGTCAATCTATCACAGTCAGATGATTTATCCTGTAACAAAAATGGTACTGTGGCCTATAGACTTGGTGTCAGAGTCAATCTATCACAGTCAGATGATTTATCTTGTACCAATAATGGTACTTTGGCCAATATACATAGTGTGAGAGTCAATCTATCACAGTCAGAAGATTTATCCTGTAACAATAATGATACTGTGACCTATAGACATACTGTCAGAGTCAATATATCACAGTCAGATGATTTATCCAGTAACAATAAGGATACTGTGACCTATAGACATAGTGTCAGAGTCAATCTATCACAGTCAGATGATTTATCCTGTAACAAAAATGGTACTGTGGCCTATAGACTTGGTGTCAGAGTCAATCTATCACAGTCAGATGATTTATCTTGTACCAATAATGGTACTTTGGCCAATATACATAGTGTGAGAGTCAATCTATCACAGTCAGAAGATTTATCCTGTAACAATAATGATACTGTGACCTATAGACATACTGTCAGAGTCAATATATCACAGTCAGATGATTTATCCAGTAACAATAAGGATACTGTGACCTATAGACATAGTGTCAGAGTCAATCTATCACAGTCAGATGATTTATCCTGTAACAAAAATGGTACTGTGGCCTATAGACTTGGTGTCAGAGTCAATCTATCACAGTCAGATGATTTATCTTGTACCAATAATGGTACTTTGGCCAATATACATAGTGTGAGAGTCAATCTATCACAGTCAGAAGATTTATCCTATAACAATAATGATACTGTGACCTATAGACATACTGTCAGAGTCAATATATCACAGTCAGATGATTTATCCAGTAACAATAAGGATACTGTGACCTATAGACATAGTGTCAGAGTCAATCTATCACAGTCAGATGATTTATCCTGTAACAAAAATGGTACTGTGGCCTATAGACTTGGTGTCAGAGTCAATCTATCACAGTCAGATGATTTATCTTGTACCAATAATGGTACTTTGGCCAATATACATAGTGTGAGAGTCAATCTATCACAGTCAGAAGATTTATCCTGTAACAATAATGATACTGTGACCTATAGACATACTGTCAGAGTCAATATATCACAGTCAGATGATTTATCCAGTAACAATAAGGATACTGTGACCTATAGACATAGTGTCAGAGTCAATCTATCACAGTCAGATGATTTATCCTGTAACAAAAATGGTACTGTGGCCTATAGACTTGGTGTCAGAGTCAATCTATCACAGTCAGATGATTTATCTTGTACCAATAATGGTACTTTGGCCAATATACATAGTGTGAGAGTCAATCTATCACAGTCAGAAGATTTATCCTGTAACAATAATGATACTGTGACCTATAGACATACTGTCAGAGTCAATATATCACAGTCAGATGATTTATCCAGTAACAATAAGGATACTGTGACCTATAGACATAGTGTCAGAGTCAATCTATCACAGTCAGATGATTTATCCTGTAACAAAAATGGTACTGTGGCCTATAGACTTGGTGTCAGAGTCAATCTATCACAGTCAGATGATTTATCTTGTACCAATAATGGTACTTTGGCCAATATACATAGTGTGAGAGTCAATCTATCACAGTCAGAAGATTTATCCTGTAACAATAATGATACTGTGACCTATAGACCTACTGTCAGAGTCAATATATCACAGTCAGATGAATTATCCAGTAACAATAAGGATACTGTGACCTATAGACATAGTGTCAGAGTCAATCTATCACAGTCAGATGATTTATCCTGTAACAAAAATGGTACTGTGGCCTATAGACTTGGTGTCAGAGTCAATCTATCACAGTCAGATGATTTATCTTGTACCAATAATGGTACTTTGGCCAATATACATAGTGTGAGAGTCAATCTATCACAGTCAGAAGATTTATCCTGTAACAATAATGATACTGTGACCTATAGACATACTGTCAGAGTCAATATATCACAGTCAGATGATTTATCCAGTAACAATAAGGATACTGTGACCTATAGACATAGTGTCAGAGTCAATCTATCACAGTCAGATGATTTATCCTGTAACAAAAATGGTACTGTGGCCTATAGACTTGGTGTCAGAGTCAATCTATCACAGTCAGATGATTTATCTTGTACCAATAATGGTACTTTGGCCAATATACATAGTGTGAGAGTCAATCTATCACAGTCAGAAGATTTATCCTGTAACAATAATGATACTGTGACCTATAGACATACTGTCAGAGTCAATATATCACAGTCAGATGATTTATCCAGTAACAATAAGGATACTGTGACCTATAGACATAGTGTCAGAGTCAATCTATCACAGTCAGATGATTTATCCTGTAACAAAAATGGTACTGTGGCCTATAGACTTGGTGTCAGAGTCAATCTATCACAGTCAGATGATTTATCTTGTACCAATAATGGTACTTTGGCCAATATACATAGTGTGAGAGTCAATCTATCACAGTCAGAAGATTTATCCTGTAACAATAATGATACTGTGACCTATAGACATACTGTCAGAGTCAATATATCACAGTCAGATGATTTATCCAGTAACAATAAGGACACTGTGACCTATAGACATAGTGTCAGAGTCAATCTATCACAGTCAGATGATTTATCCTGTAACAAAAATGGTACTGTGGCCTATAGACTTAATGTCAGAGTCAATCTATCACAGTCAGATGATTTATCTTGTACCAATAATGGTACTTTGGCCAATATACATAGTGTGAGAGTCAATCTATCACAGTCAGAAGATTTATCCTGTAACAATAATGATACTGTGACCTATAGACATACTGTCAGAGTCAATATATCACAGTCAGATGATTTATCCAGTAACAATAAGGATACTGTGACCTATAGACATAGTGTCAGAGTCAATCTATCACAGTCAGATGATTTATCCTGTAACAAAAATGGTACTGTGGCCTATAGACTTGGTGTCAGAGTCAATCTATCACAGTCAGATGATTTATCTTGTACCAATAATGGTACTTTGGCCAATATACATAGTGTGAGAGTCAATCTATCACAGTCAGAAGATTTATCCTGTAACAATAATGATACTGTGACCTATAGACATACTGTCAGAGTCAATATATCACAGTCAGATGATTTATCCAGTAACAATAAGGATACTGTGACCTATAGACATAGTGTCAGAGTCAATCTATCACAGTCAGATGATTTATCCTGTAACAAAAATGGTACTGTGGCCTATAGACTTGGTGTCAGAGTCAATCTATCACAGTCAGATGATTTATCTTGTACCAATAATGGTACTTTGGCCAATATACATAGTGTGAGAGTCAATCTATCACAGTCAGAAGATTTATCCTGTAACAATAATGATACTGTGACCTATAGACATACTGTCAGAGTCAATATATCACAGTCAGATGATTTATCCAGTAACAATAAGGATACTGTGACCTATAGACATAGTGTCAGAGTCAATCTATCACAGTCAGATGATTTATCCTGTAACAAAAATGGTACTGTGGCCTATAGACTTGGTGTCAGAGTCAATCTATCACAGTCAGATGATTTATCTTCTACCAATAATGGTACTTTGGCCAATATACATAGTGTGAGAGTCAATCTATCACAGTCAGAAGATTTATCCTGTAACAATAATGATACTGTGACCTATAGACATACTGTCAGAGTCAATATATCACAGTCAGATGATTTATCCAGTAACAATAAGGATACTGTGACCTATAGACATAGTGTCAGAGTCAATCTATCACAGTCAGATGATTTATCCTGTAACAAAAATGGTACTGTGGCCTATAGACTTGGTGTCAGAGTCAATCTATCACAGTCAGATGATTTATCTTGTACCAATAATGGTACTTTGGCCAATATACATAGTGTGAGAGTCAATCTATCACAGTCAGAAGATTTATCCTGTAACAATAATGATACTGTGACCTATAGACATACTGTCAGAGTCAATATATCACAGTCAGATGATTTATCCAGTAACAATAAGGATACTGTGACCTATAGACATAGTGTCAGAGTCAATCTATCACAGTCAGATGATTTATCCTGTAACAAAAATGGTACTGTGGCCTATAGACTTGGTGTCAGAGTCAATCTATCACAGTCAGATGATTTATCTTGTACCAATAATGGTACTTTGGCCAATATACATAGTGTGAGAGTCAATCTATCACAGTCAGAAGATTTATCCTGTAACAATAATGATACTGTGACCTATAGACATACTGTCAGAGTCAATATATCACAGTCAGATGATTTATCCAGTAACAATAAGGATACTGTGACCTATAGACATAGTGTCAGAGTCAATCTATCACAGTCAGATGATTTATCCTGTAACAAAAATGGTACTGTGGCCTATAGTCTTGGTGTCAGAGTCAATCTATCACAGTCAGATGATTTATCTTGTACCAATAATGGTACTTTGGCCAATAAACATAGTGTGAGAGTCAATCTATCACAGTCAGAAGATTTATCCTGTAACAATAATGATACTGTGACCTATAGACATACTGTCAGAGTCAATATATCACAGTCAGATGATTTATCCAGTAACAATAAGGATACTGTGACCTATAGACATAGTGTCAGAGTCAATCTATCACAGTCAGATGATTTATCCTGTAACAAAAATGGTACTGTGGCCTATAGACTTGGTGTCAGAGTCAATCTATCACAGTCAGATGATTTATCTTGTACCAATAATGGTACTTTGGCCAATATACATAGTGTGAGAGTCAATCTATCACAGTCAGAAGATTTATCCTGTAACAATAATGATACTGTGACCTATAGACATACTGTCAGAGTCAATATATCACAGTCAGATGATTTATCCAGTAACAATAAGGATACTGTGACCTATAGACATAGTGTCAGAGTCAATCTATCACAGTCAGATGATTTATCCTGTAACAAAAATGGTACTGTGGCCTATAGACTTGGTGTCAGAGTCAATCTATCACAGTCAGATGATTTATCTTGTACCAATAATGGTACTTTGGCCAATATACATAGTGTGAGAGTCAATCTATCACAGTCAGAAGATTTATCCTGTAACAATAATGATACTGTGACCTATAGACATACTGTCAGAGTCAATATATCACAGTCAGATGATTTATCCAGTAACAATAAGGATACTGTGACCTATAGACATAGTGTCAGAGTCAATCTATCACAGTCAGATGATTTATCCTGTAACAAAAATGGTACTGTGGCCTATAGACTTGGTGTCAGAGTCAATCTATCACAGTCAGATGATTTATCTTGTACCAATAATGGTACTTTGGCCAATATACATAGTGTGAGAGTCAATCTATCACAGTCAGAAGATTTATCCTGTAACAATAATGATACTGTGACCTATAGACATACTGTCAGAGTCAATATATCACAGTCAGATGATTTATCCAGTAACAATAAGGATACTGTGACCTATAGACATAGTGTCAGAGTCAATCTATCACAGTCAGATGATTTATCCTGTAACAAAAATGGTACTGTGGCCTATAGACTTGGTGTCAGAGTCAATCTATCACAGTCAGATGATTTATCTTGTACCAATAATGGTACTTTGGCCAATATACATAGTGTGAGAGTCAATCTATCACAGTCAGAAGATTTATCCTGTAACAATAATGATACTGTGACCTATAGACATACTGTCAGAGTCAATATATCACAGTCAGATGATTTATCCAGTAACAATAAGGATACTGTGACCTATAGACATAGTGTCAGAGTCAATCTATCACAGTCAGATGATTTATCCTGTAACAAAAATGGTACTGTGGCCTATAGACTTGGTGTCAGAGTCAATCTATCACAGTCAGATGATTTATCTTGTACCAATAATGGTACTTTGGCCAATATACATAGTGTGAGAGTCAATCTATCACAGTCAGAAGATTTATCCTGTAACAATAATGATACTGTGACCTATAGACATACTGTCAGAGTCAATATATCACAGTCAGATGATTTATCCAGTAACAATAAGGATACTGTGACCTATAGACATAGTGTCAGAGTCAATCTATCACAGTCAGATGATTTATCCTGTAACAAAAATGGTACTGTGGCCTATAGACTTGGTGTCAGAGTCAATCTATCACAGTCAGATGATTTATCTTGTACCAATAATGGTACTTTGGCCAATATACATAGTGTGAGAGTCAATCTATCACAGTCAGAAGATTTATCCTGTAACAATAATGATACTGTGACCTATAGACATACTGTCAGAGTCAATATATCACAGTCAGATGATTTATCCAGTAACAATAAGGATACTGTGACCTATAGACATAGTGTCAGAGTCAATCTATCACAGTCAGATGATTTATCCTGTAACAAAAATGGTACTGTGGCCTATAGACTTGGTGTCAGAGTCAATCTATCACAGTCAGATGATTTATCTTGTACCAATAATGGTACTTTGGCCAATATACATAGTGTGAGAGTCAATCTATCACAGTCAGAAGATTTATCCTGTAACAATAATGATACTGTGACCTATAGACATACTGTCAGAGTCAATATATCACAGTCAGATGATTTATCCAGTAACAATAAGGATACTGTGACCTATAGACATAGTGTCAGAGTCAATCTATCACAGTCAGATGATTTATCCTGTAACAAAAATGGTACTGTGGCCTATAGACTTGGTGTCAGAGTCAATCTATCACAGTCAGATGATTTATCTTGTACCAATAATGGTACTTTGGCCAATATACATAGTGTGAGAGTCAATCTATCACAGTCAGAAGATTTATCCTGTAACAATAATGATACTGTGACCTATAGACATACTGTCAGAGTCAATATATCACAGTCAGATGATTTATCCAGTAACAATAAGGATACTGTGACCTATAGACATAGTGTCAGAGTCAATCTATCACAGTCAGATGATTTATCCTGTAACAAAAATGGTACTGTGGCCTATAGACTTGGTGTCAGAGTCAATCTATCACAGTCAGATGATTTATCTTGTACCAATAATGGTACTTTGGCCAATATACATAGTGTGAGAGTCAATCTATCACAGTCAGAAGATTTATCCTGTAACAATAATGATACTGTGACCTATAGACATACTGTCAGAGTCAATATATCACAGTCAGATGATTTATCCAGTAACAATAAGGATACTGTGACCTATAGACATAGTGTCAGAGTCAATCTATCACAGTCAGATGATTTATCCTGTAACAAAAATGGTACTGTGGCCTATAGACTTGGTGTCAGAGTCAATCTATCACAGTCAGATGATTTATCTTGTACCAATAATGGTACTTTGGCCAATATACATAGTGTGAGAGTCAATCTATCACAGTCAGAAGATTTATCCTATAACAATAATGATACTGTGACCTATAGACATACTGTCAGAGTCAATATATCACAGTCAGATGATTTATCCAGTAACAATAAGGATACTGTGACCTATAGACATAGTGTCAGAGTCAATCTATCACAGTCAGATGATTTATCCTGTAACAAAAATGGTACTGTGGCCTATAGACTTGGTGTCAGAGTCAATCTATCACAGTCAGATGATTTATCTTGTACCAATAATGGTACTTTGGCCAATATACATAGTGTGAGAGTCAATCTATCACAGTCAGAAGATTTATCCTGTAACAATAATGATACTGTGACCTATAGACATACTGTCAGAGTCAATATATCACAGTCAGATGATTTATCCAGTAACAATAAGGATACTGTGACCTATAGACATAGTGTCAGAGTCAATCTATCACAGTCAGATGATTTATCCTGTAACAAAAATGGTACTGTGGCCTATAGACTTGGTGTCAGAGTCAATCTATCACAGTCAGATGATTTATCTTGTACCAATAATGGTACTTTGGCCAATATACATAGTGTGAGAGTCAATCTATCACAGTCAGAAGATTTATCCTGTAACAATAATGATACTGTGACCTATAGACATACTGTCAGAGTCAATATATCACAGTCAGATGATTTATCCAGTAACAATAAGGATACTGTGACCTATAGACATAGTGTCAGAGTCAATCTATCACAGTCAGATGATTTATCCTGTAACAAAAATGGTACTGTGGCCTATAGACTTGGTGTCAGAGTCAATCTATCACAGTCAGATGATTTATCTTGTACCAATAATGGTACTTTGGCCAATATACATAGTGTGAGAGTCAATCTATCACAGTCAGAAGATTTATCCTGTAACAATAATGATACTGTGACCTATAGACATACTGTCAGAGTCAATATATCACAGTCAGATGATTTATCCAGTAACAATAAGGATACTGTGACCTATAGACATAGTGTCAGAGTCAATCTATCACAGTCAGATGATTTATCCTGTAACAAAAATGGTACTGTGGCCTATAGACTTGGTGTCAGAGTCAATCTATCACAGTCAGATGATTTATCTTGTACCAATAATGGTACTTTGGCCAATATACATAGTGTGAGAGTCAATCTATCACAGTCAGAAGATTTATCCTGTAACAATAATGATACTGTGACCTATAGACATACTGTCAGAGTCAATATATCACAGTCAGATGATTTATCCAGTAACAATAAGGATACTGTGACCTATAGACATAGTGTCAGAGTCAATCTATCACAGTCAGATGATTTATCCTGTAACAAAAATGGTACTGTGGCCTATAGACTTGGTGTCAGAGTCAATCTATCACAGTCAGATGATTTATCTTGTACCAATAATGGTACTTTGGCCAATATACATAGTGTGAGAGTCAATCTATCACAGTCAGAAGATTTATCCTGTAACAATAATGATACTGTGACCTATAGACATACTGTCAGAGTCAATATATCACAGTCAGATGATTTATCCAGTAACAATAAGGATACTGTGACCTATAGACATAGTGTCAGAGTCAATCTATCACAGTCAGATGATTTATCCTGTAACAAAAATGGTACTGTGGCCTATAGACTTGGTGTCAGAGTCAATCTATCACAGTCAGATGATTTATCCTGTAACAAAAATGGTACTGTGGCCTATAGACTTGGTGTCAGAGTCAATCTATCACAGTCAGATGATTTATCTTGTACCAATAATGGTACTTTGGCCAATATACATAGTGTGAGAGTCAATCTATCACAGTCAGAAGATTTATCCTGTAACAATAATGATACTGTGACCTATAGACATACTGTCAGAGTCAATATATCACAGTCAGATGATTTATCCAGTAACAATAAGGATACTGTGACCTATAGACATAGTGTCAGAGTCAATCTATCACAGTCAGATGATTTATCCTGTAACAAAAATGGTACTGTGGCCTATAGACTTGGTGTCAGAGTCAATCTATCACAGTCAGATGATTTATCTTGTACCAATAATGGTACTTTGGCCAATATACATAGTGTGAGAGTCAATCTATCACAGTCAGAAGATTTATCCTGTAACAATAATGATACTGTGACCTATAGACATACTGTCAGAGTCAATATATCACAGTCAGATGATTTATCCAGTAACAATAAGGATACTGTGACCTATAGACATAGTGTCAGAGTCAATCTATCACAGTCAGATGATTTATCCTGTAACAAAAATGGTACTGTGGCCTATAGACTTGGTGTCAGAGTCAATCTATCACAGTCAGATGATTTATCTTGTACCAATAATGGTACTTTGGCCAATATACATAGTGTGAGAGTCAATCTATCACAGTCAGAAGATTTATCCTGTAACAATAATGATACTGTGGCCTATAGACTTGGTGTCAGAGTCAATCTATCACAGTCAGATGATTTATCTTGTACCAATAATGGTACTTTGGCCAATATACATAGTGTGAGAGTCAATCTATCACAGTCAGAAGATTTATCCTGTAACAATAATGATACTGTGACCTATAGACATACTGTCAGAGTCAATATATCACAGTCAGATGATTTATCCAGTAACAATAAGGATACTGTGACCTATAGACATAGTGTCAGAGTCAATCTATCACAGTCAGATGATTTATCCTGTAACAAAAATGGTACTGTGGCCTATAGACTTGGTGTCAGAGTCAATCTATCACAGTCAGATGATTTATCTTGTACCAATAATGGTACTTTGGCCAATATACATAGTGTGAGAGTCAATCTATCACAGTCAGAAGATTTATCCTGTAACAATAATGATACTGTGACCTATAGACATACTGTCAGAGTCAATATATCACAGTCAGATGATTTATCCAGTAACAATAAGGATACTGTGACCTATAGACATAGTGTCAGAGTCAATCTATCACAGTCAGATGATTTATCCTGTAACAAAAATGGTACTGTGGCCTATAGACTTGGTGTCAGAGTCAATCTATCACAGTCAGATGATTTATCTTGTACCAATAATGGTACTTTGGACCAATATACATAGTGTGAGAGTCAATCTATCACAGTCAGAAGATTTATCCTGTAACAATAATGATACTGTGACCTATAGACATACTGTCAGAGTCAATATATCACAGTCAGATGATTTATCCAGTAACAATAAGGATACTGTGACCTATAGACATAGTGTCAGAGTCAATCTATCACAGTCAGATGATTTATCCTGTAACAAAAATGGTACTGTGGCCTATAGACTTGGTGTCAGAGTCAATCTATCACAGTCAGATGATTTATCTTGTACCAATAATGGTACTTTGGCCAATATACATAGTGTGAGAGTCAATCTATCACAGTCAGAAGATTTATCCTGTAACAATAATGATACTGTGACCTATAGACATACTGTCAGAGTCAATATATCACAGTCAGATGATTTATCCAGTAACAATAAGGATACTGTGACCTATAGACATAGTGTCAGAGTCAATCTATCACAGTCAGATGATTTATCCTGTAACAAAAATGGTACTGTGGCCTATAGACTTGGTGTCAGAGTCAATCTATCACAGTCAGATGATTTATCCTGTAACAAAAATGGTACTGTGGCCTATAGACTTGGTGTCAGAGTCAATCTATCACAGTCAGATGATTTATCTTGTACCAATAATGGTACTTTGGCCAATATACATAGTGTGAGAGTCAATCTATCACAGTCAGAAGATTTATCCTGTAACAATAATGATACTGTGACCTATAGACATACTGTCAGAGTCAATATATCACAGTCAGATGATTTATCCAGTAACAATAAGGATACTGTGACCTATAGACATAGTGTCAGAGTCAATCTATCACAGTCAGATGATTTATCCTGTAACAAAAATGGTACTGTGGCCTATAGACTTGGTGTCAGAGTCAATCTATCACAGTCAGATGATTTATCTTGTACCAATAATGGTACTTTGGCCAATATACATAGTGTGAGAGTCAATCTATCACAGTCAGAAGATTTATCCTGTAACAATAATGATACTGTGACCTATAGACATACTGTCAGAGTCAATATATCACAGTCAGATGATTTATCCAGTAACAATAAGGATACTGTGACCTATAGACATAGTGTCAGAGTCAATCTATCACAGTCAGATGATTTATCCTGTAACAAAAATGGTACTGTGGCCTATAGACTTGGTGTCAGAGTCAATCTATCACAGTCAGATGATTTATCTTGTACCAATAATGGTACTTTGGCCAATATACATAGTGTGAGAGTCAATCTATCACAGTCAGAAGATTTATCCTGTAACAATAATGATACTGTGACCTATAGACATACTGTCAGAGTCAATATATCACAGTCAGATGATTTATCCAGTAACAATAAGGATACTGTGACCTATAGACATAGTGTCAGAGTCAATCTATCACAGTCAGATGATTTATCCTGTAACAAAAATGGTACTGTGGCCTATAGACTTGGTGTCAGAGTCAATCTATCACAGTCAGATGATTTATCTTGTACCAATAATGGTACTTTGGCCAATATACATAGTGTGAGAGTCAATCTATCACAGTCAGAAGATTTATCCTGTAACAATAATGATACTGTGACCTATAGACATACTGTCAGAGTCAATATATCACAGTCAGATGATTTATCCAGTAACAATAAGGATACTGTGACCTATAGACATAGTGTCAGAGTCAATCTATCACAGTCAGATGATTTATCCTGTAACAAAAATGGTACTGTGGCCTATAGACTTGGTGTCAGAGTCAATCTATCACAGTCAGATGATTTATCTTGTACCAATAATGGTACTTTGGCCAATATACATAGTGTGAGAGTCAATCTATCACAGTCAGAAGATTTATCCTGTAACAATAATGATACTGTGACCTATAGACATACTGTCAGAGTCAATATATCACAGTCAGATGATTTATCCAGTAACAATAAGGATACTGTGACCTATAGACATAGTGTCAGAGTCAATCTATCACAGTCAGATGATTTATCCTGTAACAAAAATGGTACTGTGGCCTATAGACTTGGTGTCAGAGTCAATCTATCACAGTCAGATGATTTATCTTGTACCAATAATGGTACTTTGGCCAATATACATAGTGTGAGAGTCAATCTATCACAGTCAGAAGATTTATCCTGTAACAATAATGATACTGTGACCTATAGACATACTGTCAGAGTCAATATATCACAGTCAGATGATTTATCCAGTAACAATAAGGATACTGTGACCTATAGACATAGTGTCAGAGTCAATCTATCACAGTCAGATGATTTATCCTGTAACAAAAATGGTACTGTGGCCTATAGACTTGGTGTCAGAGTCAATCTATCACAGTCAGATGATTTATCTTGTACCAATAATGGTACTTTGGCCAATATACATAGTGTGAGAGTCAATCTATCACAGTCAGAAGATTTATCCTGTAACAATAATGATACTGTGACCTATAGACATACTGTCAGAGTCAATATATCACAGTCAGATGATTTATCCAGTAACAATAAGGATACTGTGACCTATAGACATAGTGTCAGAGTCAATCTATCACAGTCAGATGATTTATCCTGTAACAAAAATGGTACTGTGGCCTATAGACTTGGTGTCAGAGTCAATCTATCACAGTCAGATGATTTATCTTGTACCAATAATGGTACTTTGGCCAATATACATAGTGTGAGAGTCAATCTATCACAGTCAGAAGATTTATCCTGTAACAATAATGATACTGTGACCTATAGACATACTGTCAGAGTCAATATATCACAGTCAGATGATTTATCCAGTAACAATAAGGATACTGTGACCTATAGACATAGTGTCAGAGTCAATCTATCACAGTCAGATGATTTATCCTGTAACAAAAATGGTACTGTGGCCTATAGACTTGGTGTCAGAGTCAATCTATCACAGTCAGATGATTTATCTTGTACCAATAATGGTACTTTGGCCAATATACATAGTGTGAGAGTCAATCTATCACAGTCAGAAGATTTATCCTGTAACAATAATGATACTGTGACCTATAGACATACTGTCAGAGTCAATATATCACAGTCAGATGATTTATCCAGTAACAATAAGGATACTGTGACCTATAGACATAGTGTCAGAGTCAATCTATCACAGTCAGATGATTTATCCTGTAACAAAAATGGTACTGTGGCCTATAGACTTGGTGTCAGAGTCAATCTATCACAGTCAGATGATTTATCTTGTACCAATAATGGTACTTTGGCCAATATACATAGTGTGAGAGTCAATCTATCACAGTCAGAAGATTTATCCTGTAACAATAATGATACTGTGACCTATAGACATACTGTCAGAGTCAATATATCACAGTCAGATGATTTATCCAGTAACAATAAGGATACTGTGACCTATAGACATAGTGTCAGAGTCAATCTATCACAGTCAGATGATTTATCCTGTAACAAAAATGGTACTGTGGCCTATAGACTTGGTGTCAGAGTCAATCTATCACAGTCAGATGATTTATCTTGTACCAATAATGGTACTTTGGCCAATATACATAGTGTGAGAGTCAATCTATCACAGTCAGAAGATTTATCCTGTAACAATAATGATACTGTGACCTATAGACATACTGTCAGAGTCAATATATCACAGTTAGATGATTTATCTAGTAACAATAAGGATACTGTGACCTATAGACATAGTGTCAAAGTCAATCTATCACAGTCAGATGATTTATCCTGTAACAAAAATGGTACTGTGGCCTATAGACTTGGTGTCAGAGTCAATCTATCACAGTCAGATGATTTATCTTGTACCAATAATGGTACTTTGGCCAATATACATAGTGTGAGAGTCAATCTATCACAGTCAGAAGATTTATCCTGTAACAATAATGATACTGTGGCCTATAGACATACTGTCAGAGTCAATATATCACAGTCAGATGATTTATCCAGTAACAATAAGGATACTGTGACCTAAAGACATAGTGTCAGAGTCAATCTATCACAGTCAGATGATTTATCCTGTAACAAAAATGGTACTGTGGCCTATAGACTTGGTGTCAGAGTCAATCTATCACAGTCAGATGATTTATCTTGTACCAATAATGGTACTTTGGCCAATATACATAGTGTGAGAGTCAATCTATCACAGTCAGAAGATTTATCCTGTAACAATAATGATACTGTGACCTATAGACATACTGTCAGAGTCAATATATCACAGTCAGATGATTTATCCAGTAACAATAAGGATACTGTGACCTATAGACATAGTGTCAGAGTCAATCTATCACAGTCAGATGATTTATCCTGTAACAAAAATGGTACTGTGGCCTATAGACTTGGTGTCAGAGTCAATCTATCACAGTCAGATGATTTATCTTGTACCAATAATGGTACTTTGGCCAATATACATAGTGTGAGAGTCAATCTATCACAGTCAGAAGATTTATCCTGTAACAATAATGATACTGTGACCTATGGACATACTGTCAGAGTCAATATATCACAGTCAGATGATTTATCCAGTAACAATAAGGATACTGTGACCTATAGACATAGTGTCAGAGTCAATCTATCACAGTCAGATGATTTATCCTGTAACAAAAATGGTACTGTGGCCTATAGACTTGGTGTCAGAGTCAATCTATCACAGTCAGATGATTTATCTTGTACCAATAATGGTACTTTGGCCAATATACATAGTGTGAGAGTCAATCTATCACAGTCAGAAGATTTATCCTGTAACAATAATGATACTGTGACCTATAGACATACTGTCAGAGTCAATATATCACAGTCAGATGATTTATCCAGTAACAATAAGGATACTGTGACCTATAGACATAGTGTCAGAGTCAATCTATCACAGTCAGATGATTTATCCTGTAACAAAAATGGTACTGTGGCCTATAGACTTGGTGTCAGAGTCAATCTATCACAGTCAGATGATTTATCTTGTACCAATAATGGTACTTTGGCCAATATACATAGTGTGAGAGTCAATCTATCACAGTCAGAAGATTTATCCTGTAACAATAATGATACTGTGACCTATAGACATACTGTCAGAGTCAATATATCACAGTCAGATGATTTATCCAGTAACAATAAGGATACTGTGACCTATAGACATAGTGTCAGAGTCAATCTATCACAGTCAGATGATTTATCCTGTAACAAAAATGGTACTGTGGCCTATAGACTTGGTGTCAGAGTCAATCTATCACAGTCAGATGATTTATCTTGTACCAATAATGGTACTTTGGCCAATATACATAGTGTGAGAGTCAATCTATCACAGTCACAAGATTTATCCTGTAACAATAATGATACTGTGACCTATAGACATACTGTCAGAGTCAATATATCACAGTCAGATGATTTATCCAGTAACAATAAGGATACTGTGACCTATAGACATAGTGTCAGAGTCAATCTATCACAGTCAGATGATTTATCCTGTAACAAAAATGGTACTGTGGCCTATAGACTTGGTGTCAGAGTCAATCTATCACAGTCAGATGATTTATCTTGTACCAATAATGGTACTTTGGCCAATATACATAGTGTGAGAGTCAATCTATCACAGTCAGAAGATTTATCCTGTAACAATAATGATACTGTGACCTATAGACATACTGTCAGAGTCAATATATCACAGTCAGATGATTTATCCAGTAACAATAAGGATACTGTGACCTATAGACATAGTGTCAGAGTCAATCTATCACAGTCAGATGATTTATCCTGTAACAAAAATGGTACTGTGGCCTATAGACTTGGTGTCAGAGTCAATCTATCACAGTCAGATGATTTATCTTGTACCAATAATGGTACTTTGGCCAATATACATAGTGTGAGAGTCAATCTATCACAGTCAGAAGATTTATCCTGTAACAATAATGATACTGTGACCTATAGACATACTGTCAGAGTCAATATATCACAGTCAGATGATTTATCCAGTAACAATAAGGATACTGTGACCTATAGACATAGTGTCAGAGTCAATCTATCACAGTCAGATGATTTATCCTGTAACAAAAATGGTACTGTGGCCTATAGACTTGGTGTCAGAGTCAATCTATCACAGTCAGATGATTTATCTTGTACCAATAATGGTACTTTGGCCAATATACATAGTGTGAGAGTCAATCTATCACAGTCAGAAGATTTATCCTGTAACAATAATGATACTGTGACCTATAGACATACTGTCAGAGTCAATATATCACAGTCAGATGATTTATCCAGTAACAATAAGGATACTGTGACCTATAGACATAGTGTCAGAGTCAATCTATCACAGTCAGATGATTTATCCTGTAACAAAAATGGTACTGTGGCCTATAGACTTGGTGTCAGAGTCAATCTATCACAGTCAGATGATTTATCTTGTACCAATAATGGTACTTTGGCCAATATACATAGTGTGAGAGTCAATCTATCACAGTCAGAAGATTTATCCTGTAACAATAATGATACTGTGACCTATAGACATACTGTCAGAGTCAATATATCACAGTCAGATGATTTATCCAGTAACAATAAGGATACTGTGACCTATAGACATAGTGTCAGAGTCAATCTATCACAGTCAGATGATTTATCCTGTAACAAAAATGGTACTGTGGCCTATAGACTTGGTGTCAGAGTCAATCTATCACAGTCAGATGATTTATCTTGTACCAATAATGGTACTTTGGCCAATATACATAGTGTGAGAGTCAATCTATCACAGTCAGAAGATTTATCCTGTAACAATAATGATACTGTGACCTATAGACATACTGTCAGAGTCAATATATCACAGTCAGATGATTTATCCAGTAACAATAAGGATACTGTGACCTATAGACATAGTGTCAGAGTCAATCTATCACAGTCAGATGATTTATCCTGTAACAAAAATGGTACTGTGGCCTATAGACTTGGTGTCAGAGTCAATCTATCACAGTCAGATGATTTATCTTGTACCAATAATGGTACTTTGGCCAATATACATAGTGTGAGAGTCAATCTATCACAGTCAGAAGATTTATCCTGTAACAATAATGATACTGTGACCTATAGACATACTGTCAGAGTCAATATATCACAGTCAGATGATTTATCCAGTAACAATAAGGATACTGTGACCTATAGACATAGTGTCAGAGTCAATCTATCACAGTCAGATGATTTATCCTGTAACAAAAATGGTACTGTGGCCTATAGACTTGGTGTGAGAGTCAATCTATCACAGTCAGATGATTTATCTTGTACCAATAATGGTACTTTGGCCAATATACATAGTGTGAGAGTCAATCTATCACAGTCAGAAGATTTATCCTGTAACAATAATGATACTGTGACCTATAGACATACTGTCAGAGTCAATATATCACAGTCAGATGATTTATCCAGTAACAATAAGGATACTGTGACCTATAGACATAGTGTCAGAGTCAATCTATCACAGTCAGATGATTTATCCTGTAACAAAAATGGTACTGTGGCCTATAGACTTGGTGTCAGAGTCAATCTATCACAGTCAGATGATTTATCTTGTACCAATAATGGTACTTTGGCCAATATACATAGTGTGAGAGTCAATCTATCACAGTCAGAAGATTTATCCTGTAACAATAATGATACTGTGACCTATAGACATACTGTCAGAGTCAATATATCACAGTCAGATGATTTATCCAGTAACAATAAGGATACTGTGACCTATAGACATAGTGTCAGAGTCAATCTATCACAGTCAGATGATTTATCCTGTAACAAAAATGGTACTGTGGCCTATAGACTTGGTGTCAAAGTCAATCTATCACAGTCAGATGATTTATCTTGTACCAATAATGGTACTTTGGCCAATATACATAGTGTGAGAGTCAATCTATCACAGTCAGAAGATTTATCCTGTAACAATAATGATACTGTGACCTATAGACATACTGTCAGAGTCAATATATCACAGTCAGATGATTTATCCAGTAACAATAAGGATACTGTGACCTATAGACATAGTGTCAGAGTCAATCTATCACAGTCAGATGATTTATCCTGTAACAAAAATGGTACTGTGGCCTATAGACTTGGTGTCAGAGTCAATCTATCACAGTCAGATGATTTATCTTGTACCAATAATGGTACTTTGGCCAATATACATAGTGTGAGAGTCAATCTATCACAGTCAGAAGATTTATCCTGTAACAATAATGATACTGTGACCTATAGACATACTGTCAGAGTCAATATATCACAGTCAGATGATTTATCCAGTAACAATAAGGATACTGTGACCTATAGACATAGTGTCAGAGTCAATCTATCACAGTCAGATGATTTATCCTGTAACAAAAATGGTACTGTGGCCTATAGACTTGGTGTCAGAGTCAATCTATCACAGTCAGATGATTTATCTTGTACCAATAATGGTACTTTGGCCAATATACATAGTGTGAGAGTCAATCTATCACAGTCAGAAGATTTATCCTGTAACAATAATGATACTGTGACCTATAGACATACTGTCAGAGTCAATATATCACAGTCAGATGATTTATCCAGTAACAATAAGGATACTGTGACCTATAGACATAGTGTCAGAGTCAATCTATCACAGTCAGATGATTTATCCTGTAACAAAAATGGTACTGTGGCCTATAGACTTGGTGTCAGAGTCAATCTATCACAGTCAGATGATTTATCTTGTACCAATAATGGTACTTTGGCCAATATACATAGTGTGAGAGTCAATCTATCACAGTCAGAAGATTTATCCTGTAACAATAATGATACTGTGACCTATAGACATACTGTCAGAGTCAATATATCACAGTCAGATGATTTATCCAGTAACAATAAGGATACTGTGACCTATAGACATAGTGTCAGAGTCAATCTATCATAGTCAGATGATTTATCCTGTAACAAAAATGGTACTGTGGCCTATAGACTTGGTGTCAGAGTCAATCTATCACAGTCAGATGATTTATCTTGTACCAATAATGGTACTTTGACCAATATACATAGTGTGAGAGTCAATCTATTACAGTCAGAAGATTTATCCTGTAACAATAATGATACTGTGACCTATAGACATACTGTCAGAGTCAATATATCACAGTCAGATGATTTATCCAGTAACAATAAGGATACTGTGACCTATAGACATAGTGTCAGAAACAATCTATCACAGTCAGATGATTTATCCTGTAACAAAAATGGTACTGTGGCCTATAGACTTGGTGTCAGAGTCAATCTATCACAGTCAGATGATTTATCTTGTACCAATAATGGTACTTTGGCCAATATACATAGTGTGAGAGTCAATCTATCACAGTCAGAAGATTTATCCTGTAACAATAATGATACTGTGACCTATAGACATACTGTCAGAGTCAATATATCACAGTCAGATGATTTATCCAGTAACAATAAGGATACTGTGACCTATAGACATAGTGTCAGAGTCAATCTATCACAGTCAGATGATTTATCCTGTAACAAAAATGGTACTGTGGCCTATAGACTTGGTGTCAGAGTCAATCTATCACAGTCAGATGATTTATCTTGTACCAATAATGGTACTTTGGCCAATATACATAGTGTGAGAGTCAATCTATCACAGTCAGAAGATTTATCCTGTAACAATAATGATACTGTGACCTATAGACATACTGTCAGAGTCAATATATCACAGTCAGATGATTTATCCAGTAACAATAAGGATACTGTGACCTATAAACATAGTGTCAGAGTCAATCTATCACAGTCAGATGATTTATCCTGTAACAAAAATGGTACTGTGGCCTATAGACTTGGTGTCAGAGTCAATCTATCACAGTCAGATGATTTATCTTGTACCAATAATGGTACTTTGGCCAATATACATAGTGTGAGAGTCAATCTATCACAGTCAGAAGATTTATCCTGTAACAATAATGATACTGTGACCTATAGACATACTGTCAGAGTCAATATATCACAGTCAGATGATTTATCCAGTAACAATAAGGATACTGTGACCTATAGACATAGTGTAAGAGTCAATCTATCACAGTCAGATGATTTATCCTGTAACAAAAATGGTACTGTGGCCTATAGACTTGGTGTCAGAGTCAATCTATCACAGTCAGATGATTTATCTTGTACCAATAATGGTACTTTGGCCAATATACATAGTGTGAGAGTCAATCTATCACAGTCAGAAGATTTATCCTGTAACAATAATGATACTGTGACCTATAGACATACTGTCAGAGTCAATATATCACAGTCAGATGATTTATCCAGTAACAATAAGGATACTGTGACCTATAGACATAGTGTCAGAGTCAATCTATCACAGTCAGATGATTTATCCTGTAACAAAAATGGTACTGTGGCCTATAGACTTGGTGTCAGAGTCAATCTATCACAGTCAGATGATTTATCTTGTACCAATAATGGTACTTTGGCCAATATACATAGTGTGAGAGTCAATCTATCACAGTCAGAAGATTTATCCTGTAACAATAATGATACTGTGACCTATAGACATACTGTCAGAGTCAATATATCACAGTCAGATGATTTATCCAGTAACAATAAGGATACTGTGACCTATAGACATAGTGTCAGAGTCAATCTATCACAGTCAGATGATTTATCCTGTAACAAAAATGGTACTGTGGCCTATAGATTTGGTGTCAGAGTCAATCTATCACAGTCAGATGATTTATCTTGTACCAATAATGGTACTTTGGCCAATATACATAGTGTGAGAGTCAATCTATCACAGTCAGAAGATTTATCCTGTAACAATAATGATACTGTGACCTATAGACATACTGTCAGAGTCAATATATCACAGTCAGATGATTTATCCAGTAACAATAAGGATACTGTGACCTATAGACATAGTGTCAGAGTCAATCTATCACAGTCAGATGATTTATCCTGTAACAAAAATGGTACTGTGGCCTATAGACTTGGTGTCAGAGTCAATCTATCACAGTCAGATGATTTATCTTGTACCAATAATGGTACTTTGGCCAATATACATAGTGTGAGAGTCAATCTATCACAGTCAGAAGATTTATCCTGTAACAATAATGATACTGTGACCTATAGACATACTGTCAGAGTCAATATATCACAGTCAGATGATTTATCCAGTAACAATAAGGATACTGTGACCTATAGACATAGTGTCAGAGTCAATCTATCACAGTCAGATGATTTATCCTGTAACAAAAATGGTACTGTGGCCTATAGACTTGGTGTCAGAGTCAATCTATCACAGTCAGATGATTTATCTTGTACCAATAATGGTACTTTGGCCAATATACATAGTGTGAGAGTCAATCTATCACAGTCAGAAGATTTATCCTGTAACAATAATGATACTGTGACCTATAGACATACTGTCAGAGTCAATATATCACAGTCAGATGATTTATCTAGTAACAATAAGGATACTGTGACCTATAGACATAGTGTAAGAGTCAATCTATCACAGTCAGATGATTTATCCTGTAACAAAAATGGTACTGTGGCCTATAGACTTGGTGTCAGAGTCAATCTATCACAGTCAGATGATTTATCTTGTACCAATAATGGTACTTTGGCCAATATACATAGTGTGAGAGTCAATCTATCACAGTCAGAAGATTTATCCTGTAACAATAATGATACTGTGACCTATAGACATACTGTCAGAGTCAATATATCACAGTCAGATGATTTATCCAGTAACAATAAGGATACTGTGACCTATAGACATAGTGTCAGAGTCAATCTATCACAGTCAGATGATTTATCCTGTAACAAAAATGGTACTGTGGCCTATAGACTTGGTGTCAGAGTCAATCTATCACAGTCAGATGATTTATCTTGTACCAATAATGGTACTTTGGCCAATATACATAGTGTGAGAGTCAATCTATCACAGTCAGAAGATTTATCCTGTAACAATAATGATTCTGTGACCTTTAGACATACTGTCAGAGTCAATATATCACAGTCAGATGATTTATCCAGTAACAATAAGGATACTGTGACCTATAGACATAGTGTCAGAGTCAATCTATCACAGTCAGATGATTTATCCTGTAACAAAAATGGTACTGTGGCCTATAGACTTGGTGTCAGAGTCAATCTATCACAGTCAGATGATTTATCTTGTACCAATAATGGTACTTTGGCCAATATACATAGTGTGAGAGTCAATCTATCACAGTCAGAAGATTTATCCTGTAACAATAATGATACTGTGACCTATAGACATACTGTCAGAGTCAATATATCACAGTCAGATGATTTATCCAGTAACAATAAGGATACTGTGACCTATAGACATAGTGTCAGAGTCAATCTATCACAGTCAGATGATTTATCCTGTAACAAAAATGGTACTGTGGCCTATAGACTTGGTGTCAGAGTCAATCTATCACAGTCAGATGATTTATCTTGTACCAATAATGGTACTTTGGCCAATATACATAGTGTGAGAGTCAATCTATCACAGTCAGAAGATTTATCCTGTAACAATAATGATACTGTGACCTATAGACATACTGTCAGAGTCAATATATCACAGTCAGATGATTTATCTAGTAACAATAAGGATACTGTGACCTATAGACATAGTGTCAAAGTCAATCTATCACAGTCAGATGATTTATCCTGTAACAAAAATGGTACTGTGGCCTATAGACTTGGTGTCAGAGTCAATCTATCACAGTCAGATGATTTATCTTGTACCAATAATGGTACTTTGGCCAATATACATAGTGTGAGAGTCAATCTATCACAGTCAGAAGATTTATCCTGTAACAATAATGATACTGTGACCTATAGACATACTGTCAGAGTCAATATATCACAGTCAGATGATTTATCCAGTAACAATAAGGATACTGTGACCTATAGACATAGTGTCAGAGTCAATCTATCACAGTCAGATGATTTATCCTGTAACAAAAATGGTACTGTGGCCTATAGACTTGGTGTCAGAGTCAATCTATCACAGTCAGATGATTTATCTTGTACCAATAATGGTACTTTGGCCAATATACATAGTGTGAGAGTCAATCTATCACAGTCAGAAGATTTATCCTGTAACAATAATGATACTGTGACCTATAGACATACTGTCAGAGTCAATATATCACAGTCAGATGATTTATCCAGTAACAATAAGGATACTGTGACCTCTAGACATAGTGTCAGAGTCAATCTATCACAGTCAGATGATTTATCCTGTAACAAAAATGGTACTGTGGCCTATAGACTTGGTGTCAGAGTCAATCTATCACAGTCAGATGATTTATCTTGTACCAATAATGGTACTTTGGCCAATATACATAGTGTGAGAGTCAATCTATCACAGTCAGAAGATTTATCCTGTAACAATAATGATACTGTGACCTATAGACATACTGTCAGAGTCAATATATCACAGTCAGATGATTTATCCAGTAACAATAAGGATACTGTGACCTATAGACATAGTGTCAGAGTCAATCTATCACAGTCAGATGATATATCCTGTAACAAAAATGGTACTGTGGCCTATAGACTT
Source organism: Arcuatula senhousia (assembly GCA_963971305.1). Lineage (NCBI taxonomy): Eukaryota > Metazoa > Mollusca > Bivalvia > Mytilida > Mytilidae > Arcuatula > Arcuatula senhousia. The sequence goes on from CAXARO010001420.1 coordinate 23,995, forward strand.
GGTGTCAGAGTCAATCTATCACAGTCAGATGATTTATCTTGTACCAATAATGGTACTTTGGCCAATATACATAGTGTGAGAGTCAATCTATCACAGTCAGAAGATTTATCCTGTAACAATAATGATACTGTGACCTATAGACATACTGTCAGAGTCAATATATCACAGTCAGATGATTTATCCAGTAACAATAAGGATACTGTGACCTATAGACATAGTGTCAGAGTCAATCTATCACAGTCAGATGATTTATCCTGTAACAAAAATGGTACTGTGGCCTATAGACTTGGTGTCAGAGTCAATCTATCACAGTCAGATGATTTATCTTGTACCAATAATGGTACTTTGGCCAATATACATAGTGTGAGAGTCAATCTATCACAGTCAGAAGATTTATCCTGTAACAATAATGATACTGTGACCTATAGACATACTGTCAGAGTCAATATATCACAGTCAGATGATTTATCCAGTAACAATAAGGATACTGTGACCTATAGACATAGTGTCAGAGTCAATCTATCACAGTCAGATGATTTATCCTGTAACAAAAATGGTACTGTGGCCTATAGACTTGGTGTCAGAGTCAATCTATCACAGTCAGATGATTTATCTTGTACCAATAATGGTACTTTGGCCAATATACATAGTGTGAGAGTCAATCTATCACAGTCAGAAGATTTATCCTGTAACAATAATGATACTGTGACCTATAGACATACTGTCAGAGTCAATATATCACAGTCAGATGATTTATCCAGTAACAATAAGGATACTGTGACCTATAGACATAGTGTCAGAGTCAATCTATCACAGTCAGATGATTTATCCTGTAACAAAAATGGTACTGTGGCCTATAGACTTGGTGTCAGAGTCAATCTATCACAGTCAGATGATTTATCTTGTACCAATAATGGTACTTTGGCCAATATACATAGTGTGAGAGTCAATCTATCACAGTCAGAAGATTTATCCTGTAACAATAATGATACTGTGACCTATAGACATACTGTCAGAGTCAATATATCACAGTCAGATGATTTATCCAGTAACAATAAGGATACTGTGACCTATAGACATAGTGTCAGAGTCAATCTATCACAGTCAGATGATTTATCCTGTAACAAAAATGGTACTGTGGCCTATAGACTTGGTGTCAGAGTCAATCTATCACAGTCAGATGATTTATCTTGTACCAATAATGGTACTTTGGCCAATATACATAGTGTGAGAGTCAATCTATCACAGTCAGAAGATTTATCCTGTAACAATAATGATACTGTGACCTATAGACATACTGTCAGAGTCAATATATCACAGTCAGATGATTTATCCAGTAACAATAAGGATACTGTGACCTATAGACATAGTGTCAGAGTCAATCTATCACAGTCAGATGATTTATCCTGTAACAAAAATGGTACTGTGGCCTATAGACTTGGTGTCAGAGTCAATCTATCACAGTCAGATGATTTATCTTGTACCAATAATGGTACTTTGGCCAATATACATAGTGTGAGAGTCAATCTATCACAGTCAGAAGATTTATCCTGTAACAATAATGATACTGTGACCTATAGACATACTGTCAGAGTCAATATATCACAGTCAGATGATTTATCCAGTAACAATAAGGATACTGTGACCTATAGACATAGTGTCAGAGTCAATCTATCACAGTCAGATGATTTATCCTGTAACAAAAATGGTACTGTGGCCTATAGACTTGGTGTCAGAGTCAATCTATCACAGTCAGATGATTTATCTTGTACCAATAATGGTACTTTGGCCAATATACATAGTGTGAGAGTCAATCTATCACAGTCAGAAGATTTATCCTGTAACAATAATGATACTGTGACCTATAGACATACTGTCAGAGTCAATATATCACAGTCAGATGATTTATCCAGTAACAATAAGGATACTGTGACCTATAGACATAGTGTCAGAGTCAATCTATCACAGTCAGATGATTTATCCTGTAACAAAAATGGTACTGTGGCCTATAGACTTGGTGTCAGAGTCAATCTATCACAGTCAGATGATTTATCTTGTACCAATAATGGTACTTTGGCCAATATACATAGTGTGAGAGTCAATCTATCACAGTCAGAAGATTTATCCTGTAACAATAATGATACTGTGACCTATAGACATACTGTCAGAGTCAATATATCACAGTCAGATGATTTATCCAGTAACAATAAGGATACTGTGACCTATAGACATAGTGTCAGAGTCAATCTATCACAGTCAGATGATTTATCCTGTAACAAAAATGGTACTGTGGCCTATAGACTTGGTGTCAGAGTCAATCTATCACAGTCAGATGATTTATCTTGTACCAATAATGGTACTTTGGCCAATATACATAGTGTGAGAGTCAATCTATCACAGTCAGAAGATTTATCCTGTAACAATAATGATACTGTGACCTATAGACATACTGTCAGAGTCAATATATCACAGTCAGATGATTTATCCAGTAACAATAAGGATACTGTGACCTATAGACATAGTGTCAGAGTCAATCTATCACAGTCAGATGATTTATCCTGTAACAAAAATGGTACTGTGGCCTATAGACTTGGTGTCAGAGTCAATCTATCACAGTCAGATGATTTATCTTGTACCAATAATGGTACTTTGGCCAATATACATAGTGTGAGAGTCAATCTATCACAGTCAGAAGATTTATCCTGTAACAATAATGATACTGTGACCTATAGACATACTGTCAGAGTCAATATATCACAGTCAGATGATTTATCCAGTAACAATAAGGATACTGTGACCTATAGACATAGTGTCAGAGTCAATCTATCACAGTCAGATGATTTATCCTGTAACAAAAATGGTACTGTGGCCTATAGACTTGGTGTCAGAGTCAATCTATCACAGTCAGATGATTTATCTTGTACCAATAATGGTACTTTGGCCAATATACATAGTGTGAGAGTCAATCTATCACAGTCAGAAGATTTATCCTGTAACAATAATGATACTGTGACCTATAGACATACTGTCAGAGTCAATATATCACAGTCAGATGATTTATCCAGTAACAATAAGGATACTGTGACCTATAGACATAGTGTCAGAGTCAATCTATCACAGTCAGATGATTTATCCTGTAACAAAAATGGTACTGTGGCCTATAGACTTGGTGTCAGAGTCAATCTATCACAGTCAGATGATTTATCTTGTACCAATAATGGTACTTTGGCCAATATACATAGTGTGAGAGTCAATCTATCACAGTCAGAAGATTTATCCTGTAACAATAATGATACTGTGACCTATAGACATACTGTCAGAGTCAATATATCACAGTCAGATGATTTATCCAGTAACAATAAGGATACTGTGACCTATAGACATAGTGTCAGAGTCAATCTATCACAGTCAGATGATTTATCCTGTAACAAAAATGGTACTGTGGCCTATAGACTTGGTGTCAGAGTCAATCTATCACAGTCAGATGATTTATCTTGTACCAATAATGGTACTTTGGCCAATATACATAGTGTGAGAGTCAATCTATCACAGTCAGAAGATTTATCCTGTAACAATAATGATACTGTGACCTATAGACATACTGTCAGAGTCAATATATCACAGTCAGATGATTTATCCAGTAACAATAAGGATACTGTGACCTATAGACATAGTGTCAGAGTCAATCTATCACAGTCAGATGATTTATCCTGTAACAAAAATGGTACTGTGGCCTATAGACTTGGTGTCAGAGTCAATCTATCACAGTCAGATGATTTATCTTGTACCAATAATGGTACTTTGGCCAATATACATAGTGTGAGAGTCAATCTATCACAGTCAGAAGATTTATCCTGTAACAATAATGATACTGTGACCTATAGACATACTGTCAGAGTCAATATATCACAGTCAGATGATTTATCCAGTAACAATAAGGATACTGTGACCTATAGACATAGTGTCAGAGTCAATCTATCACAGTCAGATGATTTATCCTGTAACAAAAATGGTACTGTGGCCTATAGACTTGGTGTCAGAGTCAATCTATCACAGTCAGATGATTTATCTTGTACCAATAATGGTACTTTGGCCAATATACATAGTGTGAGAGTCAATCTATCACAGTCAGAAGATTTATCCTGTAACAATAATGATACTGTGACCTATAGACATACTGTCAGAGTCAATATATCACAGTCAGATGATTTATCCAGTAACAATAAGGATACTGTGACCTATAGACATAGTGTCAGAGTCAATCTATCACAGTCAGATGATTTATCCTGTAACAAAAATGGTACTGTGGCCTATAGACTTGGTGTCAGAGTCAATCTATCACAGTCAGATGATTTATCTTGTACCAATAATGGTACTTTGGCCAATATACATAGTGTGAGAGTCAATCTATCACAGTCAGAAGATTTATCCTGTAACAATAATGATACTGTGACCTATAGACATACTGTCAGAGTCAATATATCACAGTCAGATGATTTATCCAGTAACAATAAGGATACTGTGACCTATAGACATAGTGTCAGAGTCAATCTATCACAGTCAGATGATTTATCCTGTAACAAAAATGGTACTGTGGCCTATAGACTTGGTGTCAGAGTCAATCTATCACAGTCAGATGATTTATCTTGTACCAATAATGGTACTTTGGCCAATATACATAGTGTGAGAGTCAATCTATCACAGTCAGAAGATTTATCCTGTAACAATAATGATACTGTGACCTATAGACATACTGTCAGAGTCAATATATCACAGTCAGATGATTTATCCAGTAACAATAAGGATACTGTGACCTATAGACATAGTGTCAGAGTCAATCTATCACAGTCAGATGATTTATCCTGTAACAAAAATGGTACTGTGGCCTATAGACTTGGTGTCAGAGTCAATCTATCACAGTCAGATGATTTATCTTGTACCAATAATGGTACTTTGGCCAATATACATAGTGTGAGAGTCAATCTATCACAGTCAGAAGATTTATCCTGTAACAATAATGATACTGTGACCTATAGACATACTGTCAGAGTCAATATATCACAGTCAGATGATTTATCCAGTAACAATAAGGATACTGTGACCTATAGACATAGTGTCAGAGTCAATCTATCACAGTCAGATGATTTATCCTGTAACAAAAATGGTACTGTGGCCTATAGACTTGGTGTCAGAGTCAATCTATCACAGTCAGATGATTTATCTTGTACCAATAATGGTACTTTGGCCAATATACATAGTGTGAGAGTCAATCTATCACAGTCAGAAGATTTATCCTGTAACAATAATGATACTGTGACCTATAGACATACTGTCAGAGTCAATATATCACAGTCAGATGATTTATCCAGTAACAATAAGGATACTGTGACCTATAGACATAGTGTCAGAGTCAATCTATCACAGTCAGATGATTTATCCTGTAACAAAAATGGTACTGTGGCCTATAGACTTGGTGTCAGAGTCAATCTATCACAGTCAGATGATTTATCTTGTACCAATAATGGTACTTTGGCCAATATACATAGTGTGAGAGTCAATCTATCACAGTCAGAAGATTTATCCTGTAACAATAATGATACTGTGACCTATAGACATACTGTCAGAGTCAATATATCACAGTCAGATGATTTATCCAGTAACAATAAGGATACTGTGACCTATAGACATAGTGTCAGAGTCAATCTATCACAGTCAGATGATTTATCCTGTAACAAAAATGGTACTGTGGCCTATAGACTTGGTGTCAGAGTCAATCTATCACAGTCAGATGATTTATCTTGTACCAATAATGGTACTTTGGCCAATATACATAGTGTGAGAGTCAATCTATCACAGTCAGAAGATTTATCCTGTAACAATAATGATACTGTGACCTATAGACATACTGTCAGAGTCAATATATCACAGTCAGATGATTTATCCAGTAACAATAAGGATACTGTGACCTATAGACATAGTGTCAGAGTCAATCTATCACAGTCAGATGATTTATCCTGTAACAAAAATGGTACTGTGGCCTATAGACTTGGTGTCAGAGTCAATCTATCACAGTCAGATGATTTATCTTGTACCAATAATGGTACTTTGGCCAATATACATAGTGTGAGAGTCAATCTATCACAGTCAGAAGATTTATCCTGTAACAATAATGATACTGTGACCTATAGACATACTGTCAGAGTCAATATATCACAGTCAGATGATTTATCCAGTAACAATAAGGATACTGTGACCTATAGACATAGTGTCAGAGTCAATCTATCACAGTCAGATGATTTATCCTGTAACAAAAATGGTACTGTGGCCTATAGACTTGGTGTCAGAGTCAATCTATCACAGTCAGATGATTTATCTTGTACCAATAATGGTACTTTGGCCAATATACATAGTGTGAGAGTCAATCTATCACAGTCAGAAGATTTATCCTGTAACAATAATGATACTGTGACCTATAGACATACTGTCAGAGTCAATATATCACAGTCAGATGATTTATCCAGTAACAATAAGGATACTGTGACCTATAGACATAGTGTCAGAGTCAATCTATCACAGTCAGATGATTTATCCTGTAACAAAAATGGTACTGTGGCCTATAGACTTGGTGTCAGAGTCAATCTATCACAGTCAGATGATTTATCTTGTACCAATAATGGTACTTTGGCCAATATACATAGTGTGAGAGTCAATCTATCACAGTCAGAAGATTTATCCTGTAACAATAATGATACTGTGACCTATAGACATACTGTCAGAGTCAATATATCACAGTCAGATGATTTATCCAGTAACAATAAGGATACTGTGACCTATAGACATAGTGTCAGAGTCAATCTATCACAGTCAGATGATTTATCCTGTAACAAAAATGGTACTGTGGCCTATAGACTTGGTGTCAGAGTCAATCTATCACAGTCAGATGATTTATCTTGTACCAATAATGGTACTTTGGCCAATATACATAGTGTGAGAGTCAATCTATCACAGTCAGAAGATTTATCCTGTAACAATAATGATACTGTGACCTATAGACATACTGTCAGAGTCAATATATCACAGTCAGATGATTTATCCAGTAACAATAAGGATACTGTGACCTATAGACATAGTGTCAGAGTCAATCTATCACAGTCAGATGATTTATCCTGTAACAAAAATGGTACTGTGGCCTATAGACTTGGTGTCAGAGTCAATCTATCACAGTCAGATGATTTATCTTGTACCAATAATGGTACTTTGGCCAATATACATAGTGTGAGAGTCAATCTATCACAGTCAGAAGATTTATCCTGTAACAATAATGATACTGTGACCTATAGACATACTGTCAGAGTCAATATATCACAGTCAGATGATTTATCCAGTAACAATAAGGATACTGTGACCTATAGGACATAGTGTCAGAGTCAATCTATCACAGTCAGATGATTTATCCTGTAACAAAAATGGTACTGTGGCCTATAGACTTGGTGTCAGAGTCAATCTATCACAGTCAGATGATTTATCTTGTACCAATAATGGTACTTTGGCCAATATACATAGTGTGAGAGTCAATCTATCACAGTCAGAAGATTTATCCTGTAACAATAATGATACTGTGACCTATAGACATACTGTCAGAGTCAATATATCACAGTCAGATGATTTATCCAGTAACAATAAGGATACTGTGACCTATAGACATAGTGTCAGAGTCAATCTATCACAGTCAGATGATTTATCCTGTAACAAAAATGGTACTGTGGCCTATAGACTTGGTGTCAGAGTCAATCTATCACAGTCAGATGATTTATCTTGTACCAATAATGGTACTTTGGCCAATATACATAGTGTGAGAGTCAATCTATCACAGTCAGAAGATTTATCCTGTAACAATAATGATACTGTGACCTATAGACATACTGTCAGAGTCAATATATCACAGTCAGATGATTTATCCAGTAACAATAAGGATACTGTGACCTATAGACATAGTGTCAGAGTCAATCTATCACAGTCAGATGATTTATCCTGTAACAAAAATGGTACTGTGGCCTATAGACTTGGTGTCAGAGTCAATCTATCACAGTCAGATGATTTATCTTGTACCAATAATGGTACTTTGGCCAATATACATAGTGTGAGAGTCAATCTATCACAGTCAGAAGATTTATCCTGTAACAATAATGATACTGTGACCTATAGACATACTGTCAGAGTCAATATATCACAGTCAGATGATTTATCCAGTAACAATAAGGATACTGTGACCTATAGACATAGTGTCAGAGTCAATCTATCACAGTCAGATGATTTATCCTGTAACAAAAATGGTACTGTGGCCTATAGACTTGGTGTCAGAGTCAATCTATCACAGTCAGATGATTTATCTTGTACCAATAATGGTACTTTGGCCAATATACATAGTGTGAGAGTCAATCTATCACAGTCAGAAGATTTATCCTGTAACAATAATGATACTGTGACCTATAGACATACTGTCAGAGTCAATATATCACAGTCAGATGATTTATCCAGTAACAATAAGGATACTGTGACCTATAGACATAGTGTCAGAGTCAATCTATCACAGTCAGATGATTTATCCTGTAACAAAAATGGTACTGTGGCCTATAGACTTGGTGTCAGAGTCAATCTATCACAGTCAGATGATTTATCTTGTACCAATAATGGTACTTTGGCCAATATACATAGTGTGAGAGTCAATCTATCACAGTCAGAAGATTTATCCTGTAACAATAATGATACTGTGACCTATAGACATACTGTCAGAGTCAATATATCACAGTCAGATGATTTATCCAGTAACAATAAGGATACTGTGACCTATAGACATAGTGTCAGAGTCAATCTATCACAGTCAGATGATTTATCCTGTAACAAAAATGGTACTGTGGCCTACAGACTTGGTGTCAGAGTCAATCTATCACAGTCAGATGATTTATCTTGTACCAATAATGGTACTTTGGCCAATATACATAGTGTGAGAGTCAATCTATCACAGTCAGAAGATTTATCCTGTAACAATAATGATACTGTGACCTATAGACATACTGTCAGAGTCAATATATCACAGTCAGATGATTTATCCAGTAACAATAAGGATACTGTGACCTATAGACATAGTGTCAGAGTCAATCTATCACAGTCAGATGATTTATCCTGTAACAAAAATGGTACTGTGGCCTATAGACTTGGTGTCAGAGTCAATCTATCACAGTCAGATGATTTATCTTGTACCAATAATGGTACTTTGGCCAATATACATAGTGTGAGAGTCAATCTATCACAGTCAGAAGATTTATCCTGTAACAATAATGATACTGTGACCTATAGACATACTGTCAGAGTCAATATATCACAGTCAGATGATTTATCCAGTAACAATAAGGATACTGTGACCTATAGACATAGTGTCAGAGTCAATCTATCACAGTCAGATGATTTATCCTGTAACAAAAATGGTACTGTGGCCTATAGACTTGGTGTCAGAGTCAATCTATCACAGTCAGATGATTTATCCTGTAACAAAAATGGTACTGTGGCCTATAGACTTGGTGTCAGAGTCAATCTATCACAGTCAGATGATTTATCTTGTACCAATAATGGTACTTTGGCCAATATACATAGTGTGAGAGTCAATCTATCACAGTCAGAAGATTTATCCTGTAACAATAATGATACTGTGACCTATAGACATACTGTCAGAGTCAATATATCACAGTCAGATGATTTATCCAGTAACAATAAGGATACTGTGACCTATAGACATAGTGTCAGAGTCAATCTATCACAGTCAGATGATTTATCCTGTAACAAAAATGGTACTGTGGCCTATAGACTTGGTGTCAGAGTCAATCTATCACAGTCAGATGATTTATCTTGTACCAATAATGGTACTTTGGCCAATATACATAGTGTGAGAGTCAATCTATCACAGTCAGAAGATTTATCCTGTAACAATAATGATACTGTGACCTATAGACATACTGTCAGAGTCAATATATCACAATCAGATGATTTATCCAGTAACAATAAGGATACTGTGACCTATAGACATAGTGTCAGAGTCAATCTATCACAGTCAGATGATTTATCCTGTAACAAAAATGGTACTGTGGCCTATAGACTTGGTGTCAGAGTCAATCTATCACAGTTAGATGATTTATCTTGTACCAATAATGGTACTTTGGCCAATATACATAGAGTGAGAGTCAATCTATCACAGTCAGAAAATTTATCCTGTAACAATAATGATACTGTGACCTATAGACATACTGTCAGAGTCAATATATCACAGTCAGATGATTTATCCAGTAACAATAAGGATACTGTGACCTATAGACATAGTGTCAGAGTCAATCTATCACAGTCAGATGATTTATCCTGTAACAAAAATGGTACTGTGGCCTATAGACTTGGTGTCAGAGTCAATCTATCACAGTCAGATGATTTATCTTGTACCAATAATGGTACTTTGGCCAATATACATAGTGTGAGAGTCAATCTATCACAGTCAGAAGATTTATCCTGTAACAATAATGATACTGTGACCTATAGACATACTGTCAGAGTCAATATATCACAGTCAGATGATTTATCCAGTAACAATAAGGATACTGTGACCTATAGACATAGTGTCAGAGTCAATCTATCACAGTCAGATGATTTATCCTGTAACAAAAATGGTACTGTGGCCTATAGACTTGGTGTCAGAGTCAATCTATCACAGTCAGATGATTTATCTTGTACCAATAATGGTACTTTGGCCAATATACATAGTGTGAGAGTCAATCTATCACAGTCAGAAGATTTATCCTGTAACAATAATGATACTGTGACCTATAGATATACTGTCAGAGTCAATATATCACAGTCAGATGATTTATCCAGTAACAATAAGGATACTGTGACCTATAGACTTGGTGTCAGAGTCAATCTATCACAGTCAGATGATTTATCTTGTACCAATAATGGTACTTTGGCCAATATACATAGTGTGAGAGTCAATCTATCACAGTCAGAAGATTTATCCTGTAACAATAATGATACTGTGACCTATAGACATACTGTCAGAGTCAATATATCACAGTCAGATGATTTATCCAGTAACAATAAGGATACTGTGACCTATAGACATAGTGTCAGAGTCAATCTATCACAGTCAGATGATTTATCCTGTAACAAAAATGGTACTGTGGCCTACAGACTTGGTGTCAGAGTCAATCTATCACAGTCAGATGATTTATCTTGTACCAATAATGGTACTTTGGCCAATATACATAGTGTGAGAGTCAATCTATCACAGTCAGAAGATTTATCCTGTAACAATAATGATACTGTGACCTATAGACATACTGTCAGAGTCAATATATCACAGTCAGATGATTTATCCAGTAACAATAAGGATACTGTGACCTATAGACATAGTGTCAGAGTCAATCTATCACAGTCAGATGATTTATCCTGTAACAAAAATGGTACTGTGGCCTATAGACTTGGTGTCAGAGTCAATCTATCACAGTCAGATGATTTATCTTGTACCAATAATGGTACTTTGGCCAATATACATAGTGTGAGAGTCAATCTATCACAGTCAGAAGATTTATCCTGTAACAATAATGATACTGTGACCTATAGACATACTGTCAGAGTCAATATATCACAGTCAGATGATTTATCCAGTAACAATAAGGATACTGTGACCTATAGACATAGTGTCAGAGTCAATCTATCACAGTCAGATGATTTATCCTGTAACAAAAATGGTACTGTGGCCTATAGACTTGGTGTCAGAGTCAATCTATCACAGTCAGATGATTTATCTTGTACCAATAATGGTACTTTGGCCAATATACATAGTGTGAGATTCAATCTATCACAGTCAGAAGATTTATCCTGTAACAATAATGATACTGTGACCTATAGACATACTGTCAGAGTCAATATATCACAGTCAGATGATTTATCCAGTAACAATAAGGATACTGTGACCTAAAGACATAGTGTCAGAGTCAATCTATCACAGTCAGATGATTTATCCTGTAACAAAAATGGTACTGTGGCCTATAGACTTGGTGTCAGAGTCAATCTATCACAGTCAGATGATTTATCTTGTACCAATAATGGTACTTTGGCCAATATACATAGTGTGAGAGTCAATCTATCACAGTCAGAAGATTTATCCTGTAACAATAATGATACTGTGACCTATAGACATACTGTCAGAGTCAATATATCACAGTCAGATGATTTATCCAGTAACAATAAGGATACTGTGACCTATAGACATAGTGTCAGAGTCAATCTATCACAGTCAGATGATTTATCCTGTAACAAAAATGGTACTGTGGCCTATAGACTTGGTGTCAGAGTCAATCTATCACAGTCAGATGATTTATCTTGTACCAATAATGGTACTTTGGCCAATATACATAGTGTGAGAGTCAATCTATCACAGTCAGAAGATTTATCCTGTAACAATAATGATACTGTGACCTATAGACATACTGTCAGAGTCAATATATCACAGTCAGATGATTTATCCAGTAACAATAAGGATACTGTGACCTATAGACATAGTGTCAGAGTCAATCTATCACAGTCAGATGATTTATCCTGTAACAAAAATGGTACTGTGGCCTATAGACTTGGTGTCAGAGTCAATCTATCACAGTCAGATGATTTATCTTGTACCAATAATGGTACTTTGGCCAATATACATAGTGTGAGAGTCAATCTATCACAGTCAGAAGATTTATCCTGTAACAATAATGATACTGTGACCTATAGACATACTGTCAGAGTCAATATATCACAGTCAGATGATTTATCCAGTAACAATAAGGATACTGTGACCTATAGACATAGTGTCAGAGTCAATCTATCACAGTCAGATGATTTATCCTGTAACAAAAATGGTACTGTGGCCTATAGACTTGGTGTCAGAGTCAATCTATCACAGTCAGATGATTTATCTTGTACCAATAATGGTACTTTGGCCAATATACATAGTGTGAGAGTCAATCTATCACAGTCAGATGATTTATCCTGTAACAATAATGATACTGTGACCTATAGACATAGTGTCAGAGTCAATCTATCACAGTCAGATGATTTATCCTGTAACAAAAATGGTACTGTGGCCTATAGACTTGGTGTCAGAGTCAATCTATCACAGTCAGATGATTTATCTTGTACCAATAATGGTACTTTGGCCAATATACATAGTGTGAGAGTCAATCTATCACAGTCAGAAGATTTATCCTGTAACAATAATGATACTGTGACCTATAGACATACTGTCAGAGTCAATATATCACAGTCAGATGATTTATCCAGTAACAATAAGGATACTGTGACCTATAGACATAGTGTCAGAGTCAATCTATCACAGTCAGATGATTTATCCTGTAACAAAAATGGTACTGTGGCCTATAGACTTGGTGTCAGAGTCAATCTATCACAGTCAGATGATTTATCTTGTACCAATAATGGTACTTTGGCCAATATACATAGTGTGAGAGTCAATCTATCACAGTCAGAAGATTTATCCTGTAACAATAATGATACTGTGACCTATAGACATACTGTCAGAGTCAATATATCACAGTCAGATGATTTATCCAGTAACAATAAGGATACTGTGACCTATAGACATAGTGTCAGAGTCAATCTATCACAGTCAGATGATTTATCCTGTAACAAAAATGGTACTGTGGCCTATAGACTTGGTGTCAGAGTCAATCTATCACAGTCAGATGATTTATCTTGTACCAATAATGGTACTTTGGCCAATATACATAGTGTGAGAGTCAATCTATCACAGTCAGAAGATTTATCCTGTAACAATAATGATACTGTGACCTATAGACCTACTGTCAGAGTCAATATATCACAGTCAGATGATTTATCCAGTAACAATAAGGATACTGTGACCTATAGACATAGTGTCAGAGTCAATCTATCACAGTCAGATGATTTATCCTGTAACAAAAATGGTACTGTGGCCTATAGACTTGGTGTCAGAGTCAATCTATCACAGTCAGATGATTTATCTTGTACCAATAATGGTACTTTGGCCAATATACATAGTGTGAGAGTCAATCTATCACAGTCAGAAGATTTATCCTGTAACAATAATGATACTGTGACCTATAGACATACTGTCAGAGTCAATATATCACAGTCAGATGATTTATCCAGTAACAATAAGGATACTGTGACCTATAGACATAGTGTCAGAGTCAATCTATCACAGTCAGATGATTTATCCTGTAACAAAAATGGTACTGTGGCCTATAGACTTGGTGTCAGAGTCAATCTATCACAGTCAGATGATTTATCTTGTACCAATAATGGTACTTTGGCCAATATACATAGTGTGAGAGTCAATCTATCACAGTCAGAAGATTTATCCTGTAACAATAATGATACTGTGACCTATAGACATACTGTCAGAGTCAATATATCACAGTCAGATGATTTATCCAGTAACAATAAGGATACTGTGACCTATAGACATAGTGTCAGAGTCAATCTATCACAGTCAGATGATTTATCCTGTAACAAAAATGGTACTGTGGCCTATAGACTTGGTGTCAGAGTCAATCTATCACAGTCAGATGATTTATCTTGTACCAATAATGGTACTTTGGCCAATATACATAGTGTGAGAGTCAATCTATCACAGTCAGAAGATTTATCCTGTAACAATAATGATACTGTGACCTAAAGACATACTGTCAGAGTCAATATATCACAGTCAGATGATTTATCCAGTAACAATAAGGATACTGTGACCTATAGACATAGTGTCAGAGTCAATCTATCACAGTCAGATGATTTATCCTGTAACAAAAATGGTACTGTGGCCTATAGACTTGGTGTCAGAGTCAATCTATCACAGTCAGATGATTTATCTTGTACCAATAATGGTACTTTGGCCAATATACATAGTGTGAGAGTCAATCTATCACAGTCAGAAGATTTATCCTGTAACAATAATGATACTGTGACCTATAGACATACTGTCAGAGTCAATATATCACAGTCAGATGATTTATCCAGTAACAATAAGGATACTGTGACCTATAGACATAGTGTCAGAGTCAATCTATCACAGTCAGATGATTTATCCTGTAACAAAAATGGTACTGTGGCCTATAGACTTGGTGTCAGAGTCAATCTATCACAGTCAGATGATTTATCTTGTACCAATAATGGTACTTTGGCCAATATACATAGTGTGAGAGTCAATCTATCACAGTCAGAAGATTTATCCTGTAACAATAATGATACTGTGACCTATAGACCTACTGTCAGAGTCAATATATCACAGTCAGATGATTTTATCCAGTAACAATAAGGATACTGTGACCTATAGACATAGTGTCAGAGTCAATCTATCACAGTCAGATGATTTATCCTGTAACAAAAATGGTACTGTGGCCTATAGACTTGGTGTCAGAGTCAATCTATCACAGTCAGATGATTTATCTTGTACCAATAATGGTACTTTGGCCAATATACATAGTGTGAGAGTCAATCTATCACAGTCAGAAGATTTATCCTGTAACAATAATGATACTGTGACCTATAGACATACTGTCAGAGTCAATATATCACAGTCAGATGATTTATCCAGTAACAATAAGGATACTGTGACCTATAGACATAGTGTCAGAGTCAATCTATCACAGTCAGATGATTTATCCTGTAACAAAAATGGTACTGTGGCCTATAGACTTGGTGTCAGAGTCAATCTATCACAGTCAGATGATTTATCTTGTACCAATAATGGTACTTTGGCCAATATACATAGTGTGAGAGTCAATCTATCACAGTCAGAAGATTTATCCTGTAACAATAATGATACTGTGACCTATAGACATACTGTCAGAGTCAATATATCACAGTCAGATGATTTATCCAGTAACAATAAGGATACTGTGACCTATAGACATAGTGTCAGAGTCAATCTATCACAGTCAGATGATTTATCCTGTAACAAAAATGGTACTGTGGCCTATAGACTTGGTGTCAGAGTCAATCTATCACAGTCAGATGATTTATCTTGTACCAATAATGGTACTTTGGCCAATATACATAGTGTGAGAGTCAATCTATCACAGTCAGAAGATTTATCCTGTAACAATAATGATACTGTGACCTAAAGACATACTGTCAGAGTCAATATATCACAGTCAGATGATTTATCCAGTAACAATAAGGATACTGTGACCTATAGACATAGTGTCAGAGTCAATCTATCACAGTCAGATGATTTATCCTGTAACAAAAATGGTACTGTGGCCTATAGACTTGGTGTCAGAGTCAATCTATCACAGTCAGATGATTTATCTTGTACCAATAATGGTACTTTGGCCAATATACATAGTGTGAGAGTCAATCTATCACAGTCAGAAGATTTATCCTGTAACAATAATGATACTGTGACCTATAGACCTACTGTCAGAGTCAATATATCACAGTCAGATGATTTATCCAGTAACAATAAGGATACTGTGACCTATAGACATAGTGTCAGAGTCAATCTATCACAGTCAGATGATTTATCCTGTAACAAAAATGGTACTGTGGCCTATAGACTTGGTGTCAGAGTCAATCTATCACAGTCAGATGATTTATCTTGTACCAATAATGGTACTTTGGCCAATATACATAGTGTGAGAGTCAATCTATCACAGTCAGAAGATTTATCCTGTAACAATAATGATACTGTGACCTATAGACATACTGTCAGAGTCAATATATCACAGTCAGATGATTTATCCAGTAACAATAAGGATACTGTGACCTATAGACATAGTGTCAGAGTCAATCTATCACAGTCAGATGATTTATCCTGTAACAAAAATGGTACTGTGGCCTATAGACTTGGTGTCAGAGTCAATCTATCACAGTCAGATGATTTATCTTGTACCAATAATGGTACTTTGGCCAATATACATAGTGTGAGAGTCAATCTATCACAGTCAGAAGATTTATCCTGTAACAATAATGATACTGTGACCTATAGACATACTGTCAGAGTCAATATATCACAGTCAGATGATTTATCCAGTAACAATAAGGATACTGTGACCTATAGACATAGTGTCAGAGTCAATCTATCACAGTCAGATGATTTATCCTGTAACAAAAATGGTACTGTGGCCTATAGACTTGGTGTCAGAGTCAATCTATCACAGTCAGATGATTTATCTTGTACCAATAATGGTACTTTGGCCAATATACATAGTGTGAGAGTCAATCTATCACAGTCAGAAGATTTATCCTGTAACAATAATGATACTGTGACCTATAGACATACTGTCAGAGTCAATATATCACAGTCAGATGATTTATCCAGTAACAATAAGGATACTGTGACCTATAGACATAGTGTCAGAGTCAATCTATCACAGTCAGATGATTTATCCTGTAACAAAAATGGTACTGTGGCCTATAGACTTGGTGTCAGAGTCAATCTATCACAGTCAGATGATTTATCTTGTACCAATAATGGTACTTTGGCCAATATACATAGTGTGAGAGTCAATCTATCACAGTCAGAAGATTTATCCTGTAACAATAATGATACTGTGACCTATAGACATACTGTCAGAGTCAATATATCACAGTCAGATGATTTATCCAGTAACAATAAGGATACTGTGACCTATAGACATAGTGTCAGAGTCAATCTATCACAGTCAGATGATTTATCCTGTAACAAAAATGGTACTGTGGCCTATAGACTTGGTGTCAGAGTCAATCTATCACAGTCAGATGATTTATCTTGTACCAATAATGGTACTTTGGCCAATATACATAGTGTGAGAGTCAATCTATCACAGTCAGAAGATTTATCCTGTAACAATAATGATACTGTGACCTATAGACATACTGTCAGAGTCAATATATCACAGTCAGATGATTTATCCAGTAACAATAAGGATACTGTGACCTATAGACATAGTGTCAGAGTCAATCTATCACAGTCAGATGATTTATCCTGTAACAAAAATGGTACTGTGGCCTATAGACTTGGTGTCAGAGTCAATCTATCACAGTCAGATGATTTATCTTGTACCAATAATGGTACTTTGGCCAATATACATAGTGTGAGAGTCAATCTATCACAGTCAGAAGATTTATCCTGTAACAATAATGATACTGTGACCTATAGACATACTGTCAGAGTCAATATATCACAGTCAGATGATTTATCCAGTAACAATAAGGATACTGTGACCTATAGACATAGTGTCAGAGTCAATCTATCACAGTCAGATGATTTATCCTGTAACAAAAATGGTACTGTGGCCTATAGACTTGGTGTCAGAGTCAATCTATCACAGTCAGATGATTTATCTTGTACCAATAATGGTACTTTGGCCAATATACATAGTGTGAGAGTCAATCTATCACAGTCAGAAGATTTATCCTGTAACAATAATGATACTGTGACCTATAGACATACTGTCAGAGTCAATATATCACAGTCAGATGATTTATCCAGTAACAATAAGGATACTGTGACCTATAGACATAGTGTCAGAGTCAATCTATCACAGTCAGATGATTTATCCTGTAACAAAAATGGTACTGTGGCCTATAGACTTGGTGTCAGAGTCAATCTATCACAGTCAGATGATTTATCTTGTACCAATAATGGTACTTTGGCCAATATACATAGTGTGAGAGTCAATCTATCACAGTCAGAAGATTTATCCTGTAACAATAATGATACTGTGACCTATAGACATACTGTCAGAGTCAATATATCACAGTCAGATGATTTATCCAGTAACAATAAGGATACTGTGACCTATAGACATAGTGTCAGAGTCAATCTATCACAGTCAGATGATTTATCCTGTAACAAAAATGGTACTGTGGCCTATAGACTTGGTGTCAGAGTCAATCTATCACAGTCAGATGATTTATCTTGTACCAATAATGGTACTTTGGCCAATATACATAGTGTGAGAGTCAATCTATCACAGTCAGAAGATTTATCCTGTAACAATAATGATACTGTGACCTATAGACATACTGTCAGAGTCAATATATCACAGTCAGATGATTTATCCAGTAACAATAAGGATACTGTGACCTATAGACATAGTGTCAGAGTCAATCTATCACAGTCAGATGATTTATCCTGTAACAAAAATGGTACTGTGGCCTATAGACTTGGTGTCAGAGTCAATCTATCACAGTCAGATGATTTATCTTGTACCAATAATGGTACTTTGGCCAATATACATAGTGTGAGAGTCAATCTATCACAGTCAGAAGATTTATCCTGTAACAATAATGATACTGTGACCTATAGACATACTGTCAGAGTCAATATATCACAGTCAGATGATTTATCCAGTAACAATAAGGATACTGTGACCTATAGACATAGTGTCAGAGTCAATCTATCACAGTCAGATGATTTATCCTGTAACAAAAATGGTACTGTGGCCTAT
Source organism: Arcuatula senhousia (assembly GCA_963971305.1). NCBI lineage: Eukaryota > Metazoa > Mollusca > Bivalvia > Mytilida > Mytilidae > Arcuatula > Arcuatula senhousia. The sequence goes on from CAXARO010001420.1 coordinate 43,503, forward strand.
AGACTTGGTGTCAGAGTCAATCTATCACAGTCAGATGATTTATCTTGTACCAATAATGGTACTTTGGCCAATATACATAGTGTGAGAGTCAATCTATCACAGTCAGAAGATTTATCCTGTAACAATAATGATACTGTGACCTATAGACATACTGTCAGAGTCAATATATCACAGTCAGATGATTTATCCAGTAACAATAAGGATACTGTGACCTATAGACATAGTGTCAGAGTCAATCTATCACAGTCAGATGATTTATCCTGTAACAAAAATGGTACTGTGGCCTATAGACTTGGTGTCAGAGTCAATCTATCACAGTCAGATGATTTATCTTGTACCAATAATGGTACTTTGGCCAATATACATAGTGTGAGAGTCAATCTATCACAGTCAGAAGATTTATCCTGTAACAATAATGATACTGTGACCTATAGACATACTGTCAGAGTCAATATATCACAGTCAGATGATTTATCCAGTAACAATAAGGATACTGTGACCTATAGACATAGTGTCAGAGTCAATCTATCACAGTCAGATGATTTATCCTGTAACAAAAATGGTACTGTGGCCTATAGACTTGGTGTCAGAGTCAATCTATCACAGTCAGATGATTTATCTTGTACCAATAATGGTACTTTGGCCAATATACATAGTGTGAGAGTCAATCTATCACAGTCAGAAGATTTATCCTGTAACAATAATGATACTGTGACCTATAGACATACTGTCAGAGTCAATATATCACAGTCAGATGATTTATCCAGTAACAATAAGGATACTGTGACCTATAGACATAGTGTCAGAGTCAATCTATCACAGTCAGATGATTTATCCTGTAACAAAAATGGTACTGTGGCCTATAGACTTGGTGTCAGAGTCAATCTATCACGGTCAGATGATTTATCTTGTACCAATAATGGTACTTTGGCCAATATACATAGTGTGAGAGTCAATCTATCACAGTCAGAAGATTTATCCTGTAACAATAATGATACTGTGACCTATAGACATACTGTCAGAGTCAATATATCACAGTCAGATGATT
>CAXARO010001421.1:0-38561 GCA_963971305.1 Arcuatula senhousia
ATTGTTGATTCCTACATTATGTGAAGATTGTTGACTACCAGGAGTTAAAAAGACTGTTGACTGTCAGATGATGTAAAAACTTAAGAATGCATGATGATGTAGATAGTAGACAGATATGAAGAATAGATTGCCAGATATGAAGAACAAATAATAAAATATATACCATAAAATAAATTTTGACAAATATTCCTAGCTCTTATGAGTCACATGAAATATTGACTATTTAAAAAAAAGAGAAGGTTGTAGACATTTAGAGGATAAAGACAGCAAGAAAAAAATAATAAAACAAAATGAAGGACTATTATTAATAGGTCATACATATATATTTACAACTCTAATGAGTCACATCACATAAAATATTGACTTAATAATTGTTAATTAAAACAAAATAAATAGTAACAGATGTTAATGATAATAGGATGAAATGTCATGTATTTCCAGCTCTTATGAGTCACATGAAATACCGACTCATTAAAAACTATTAAGAATTAAAATGTGAAGACATAGAAGACTATTATTAAAGACTAAAAAGATGATTAACTGTCAGATGATGGAATGATTTTTTGCCAGATAATGTGAATGTAGATGGCTAAATAATGTAAAGATATTAAATTGACATATAATATAGACTTCAATGAGGTACATAATAATTGGAAGATAGTTTGATGGAAGATGTGAAGATTGTGGTTTGTTAGTAATTTTAAAAAATGATTAATTAAGGATACTTTACTTAATATAAATTTGACAAATATTTCCAGCTCTTATGAGTCACATGAAATATTGACTATTTAAAAAAAAGAGAAGGTTATAGACATTTAGATGATAAAGACAGCTAGAAAAAAATAATAAAACAAAATGAAGGACTATTATTAATAGGTCATACATATATATTTACAACTCTAATGAGTCACATCACATAAAATATTGACTCAATAATTGTTAATTAAAACAAAATAAATAGTAACAGATGTTAATGATAATAGGATGAAATGTCATGTATTTCCAGCTGTTATGAGTCACATGAAATACAGACTAATTAAAAACTATTAAGAATTAAAATGTGAAGATATAGAAGACTATCATTTAAGACTGAAAAGATGATTAACTGTCAGATGATGGAAAGATTTTTGCCAGATAATGTGAATGTAGATGGCTAAATAATGTAAAGATATTAAATTGACATATAATATAGACTTCAATGAGGTACATAATAATTGGAAGATAGTTTGACGGAAGATCTGAAGATTGTAGTTTGTTAGTAATTTAAAAAAATGATTAATTAAGGATACTTTACTTAATATAAATTTGACAAATATTTCCAGCTCTTATGAGTCACATGAAATATTGACTATTTAAAAAAAAGAGAAGGTTATAGACATTTAGATGATAAAGACAGCTAGAAAAAAATAATAAAACAAAATGAAGGACTATTATTAATAGGTCATATATACATATATATTTACAACTCTAATGAGTCACATCACATAAAATATTGACTCAATAATTGTTAATTAAAACAAAATAAATAGTAACAGATGTTAATGATAATAGGATTTAATGTCATGTATTTCCAGCACTTATGAGTCACATGAAATACCGACTAATTAAAAACTATTAAGAATTAAAATGTGAAGACATACATGACATAGAAGACTATTATTAAAGACTAAAAAGATGATTAACTGTCAGATGATGGAAAGATTTTTTGCCAGATAATGTGAATGTAGATGGCTAAATAATGTAAAGATATTAAATTGACATATAATATAGACTTCAATGAGGTACATAATAATTGGAAGATAGTTTGACGGAAGATGTGAAGATTGTAGTTTGTTAGTAATTTTAAAAAATGATTAATTAAGGATACTTTACTTAATATAAATTTGACAAATATTTCCAGCTCTTATGAGTCACATGAAATATTGACTATTTAAAAAAAAGAGAAGGTTATAGACATTTAGATGATAAAGACAGCTAGAAAAAAATAATAAAACAAAATGAAGGACTATTATTAATAGGTCATATATATATATTTACAACTCTAATGAGTCACATCACATAAAATATTGACTCAATAATTGTTAATTAAAACAAAATAAATAGTAACAGATGTTAATGATAATAGGATTTAATGTCATGTATTTCCAGCTCTTATGAGTCATATGAAATACCGACTAATTAAAAACTATTAAGAATTAAAATGTGAAGACATACATGACATAGAAGACTATTATTAAAGACTAAAAAGATGATTAACTGTCAGATGATGGAAAGATTTTTGAGTCACATGAAATACCGACTCATTAAAAACTTTTAAGAATTAAAAGTGTCAGAAAACAATAAATATGCCATATTTTCAGAAAAAATCATATTCAAATAATCTCATGAAACTGTCATGACTGTGATGATATAGCTACATTTTATCTACTGATATCCAAACTCTTTTGTGGTAGCTATAATATGAATCTATAGTGCCAAAATCTATTATGTCTCTTGTACAATTGGTGAATATTAAATCAATGGTTGTATTTCCGTCTGTTGTGAATTCATCAATGATCTGTTGTAATCCTTTAGATTGCATGAATTGTAATAGTTTTGTGCTGTTTAAAGTTTTCTTCTGTATGTCTATATTAAAATCTCCACCAATTATAATTGGTGAACTTGTGTCTAAAGTTTTCAGAAGATATTGCATCGAATTCATTAGATTAATGAATGTTTCCTTTGGTCGGGCATAAATACAAATTACTTGTAGTGAATCCAAATTGACTTTGGTAATCTCAATATTCTTATAGTTCAGTTTTTTCAATGGCTGTGTCATAGTTGTGAAAAGACTGTTTGTTATATATACTGCTGTACCATATGATGTGCGAGTTAGACTAAAATCGTTACGCAATAACATAAATCCCTGAATTTTGAAATCATCATTGTTATCATGGCAACATAGTCTTGATTCAGTAAACATGCATATATCAGCAGCATTAAAATTAAAATCAGCTCTTACATCTTCTATGTGTAAGTTTAATGATTGGCTATTATGAAAACAAATTTTTATTTTATCATCATCCACTGTATATAATGGAGTAAATGAAAGTACTATTTCTTTTTCTGTTCTTAGTCGATTCATTTCTTTCTTCACCTCTGATGAAATTGTTATTTTTTTTTCTTGAACACTATCTAAAATAAACATGTTTTCTGCCTTTTCAGCCCGACTAAATGCTACATAATGCATATGACATTCTTTTCTTGTTGGAAGTTGAATTACCACCTCTGACAATGTATCACCTTGTGATCTATGCAATGTTTTTGCTGCTGCTAATCGTAGAGGAAATTGTTTTCGACTAATTTTGATACTCTTATACTTTCCAACTGGAAATTCTCTTGTTATTTTTCTGATAGGTGTCCAATCGATATGGGTTTTGTTTTTCTTTTTTACAGAGTTTCTCAATTTTAGTCCTATATCTTTGTTATCAAAAAGGATCCAAATAGTATATGGTCCACTTTCATCATGTTGTATTTCCTGAATAGTTCCAGCAGCACCATTCACTAACCCATCACATAAATCTATGTTTACAGTTAATTCTACCCGCATTCCCACTGCAATGAGACATAATTTTGATAAACCCATTTCAAAATCTTTTGCTCTATTCTTGATTTCTTGTTTTGTATCTTCTGTTATGTCTCCTATAACAATGTCAACACTTTTAATTTCTTCTTTTTTTTCATTTGTTTGATTATATAGCTTTTTATTATAATCATCAACTGAAGAATTATGGTACAACAAATGAGTAGCATTTGTAGGGTAATTTTTTGAAGTGGAATTTATAATACGGGTTTTCAAAAAGTCAATATCTGTTTCTGTATGATTTCCTTCTCTTATTCTATTCAATATTTCAGCGAATACTAAATCATCTTTCTGTCTCATGATCTCTGTCAATTCAAAAAACCCAAAGTAGTCATGCCAAATATTTTCTGATAAAATTTCACTTGATCTTCCACTTGGGTGATTAAAAATCCATGAATCCATAACTGGTCGCAGCTGGAATAAGTCTCCAATGGCTAGCACATTTACTCCTCCAAATGCCTTTTTAACACCCATTATTTCTTGAATTCTTTGGTTAATAAAACAAAAGAGTTTTGCACCACACATTGAAATTTCATCAATGATTATTAATTTCAATTTTTCCATTTTATGTCTTAATGTGTTTAACATATCATGTTTAAGTGGTTTGTAATCAAATCCTTGATTAGCTGGTACTGCAAATGATGTGTGAATTGTTGATCCACCAATGAGATAAGCAGCCTTACCAGTAGGAGCAGTTAGAATTATACTTTTTTGCTCAGGATTATCTCCCTCCACAGTATTGTAATATCTAATTAATGATTGGTAAATACATTTTGTTAATCTGGTTTTTCCAACACCTGCTCCGCCACTTAGGAACAACATAAACTGTTTATCACTGGTTTTTGATATTTTCAATATATGATGAAAGAATTCATTCTGTTTTTTATTTAAAGACCTTGCATTTTTTCTAAATTCTCCATCTGTTAGTCTATTTATCAGTTTCTCTTCTGCTAAGTCTGTTCCTGCAGTTTTCAAATCTTTTCCAATATCATAATCTGAAAATAAATCTTCTCCTGGTATTTCCTTATCAGTTGTATTTTTTTCAGTTATATCATGAAATTCTTGATGCTGTGTGTTTGGGGCTATTTCATCATATGCATCCTCTGACATTTCTTCTTGTATCTGTTTTTCAGCTTGTTCTATTACATTCACATGATGCTCATACAGTTTCCGAACTTTTTCAACATTACTTTTTACATTATTATATTTCTCCTCGTATGATTTGTAGGGATGTATAATGTTTTCCTCTGTTCTCCATGGAAGAAATAAAAGTAGAATTTCTCTGTAGTGATTTTCTGGATCTTTTTCTCTCGAGTATCTTACATATCTAATTATTTTCTTTTTTTTTCGAAGTCTAAGAGTAATTCCATTTTTATATCTAATTGTTTTTGGATGGTCTTCAGGTTCAAAATCATCAGTACTAAAGTATTGGTCTTCAGTGTTATCGTCATCATCTGTTTCTTTTGCATCATTTGTAGAATTTTGTTTTTTTGACTTTTTTTCATTCTTCATATCATACCAGGATGCAAAATCTGCCAGACACATATGTTCTATTATTTTTGATCTTTGTGAATATCTTTTTATAACATTGCTGGATTGGATATCTGTACTGTCATCTGATAATTTCATAAGTTCTTCAATGTCTTTCAATATAAACGGACGTTCTTCTGGTGGTGAGGTATTGATAAAGATATGTCCACAGCTACTATTCTTTAACTTCATTTGTAATACAATGTAAACAGCTTCTTGGGCAGATATTTCTACATGTCTTAAAAACTTATTACCAATTGATCTAACTTGTTGCTGAATAGTACTGTTCTGCATTTTCGCCTCTTCACATGATCTCCTCAACAAATTGCTCATTCCTCTTTGATCCTTGCTAATATAGTTCACTATGTACATTAAGCATGCGTATGCATCTGTTATGTACTGAATGTCCATGTTTGCCATCCATGATTGTAATATTGTGCTATTGTATCCATTGATTCTAATGCTATCAGGATTTCTTTTCAAAAAAATCTTGACTTCTTTTACTGAGGATCTTAATGCCATTATATAATCTTGTTCTGTCATATTAATTTGTTCCAAAAATTCATCAAAAGTACAGTTAAATGCTGCTTGTTGTGATAAATGTTTGTTAATTTTTTTGTAATTTTCCTTGCATATCTTTTCTTCATCTACTGTTATATCTGATGGTAATTTTTCTAATATAGTTGTTTTTCGCATTGGTGGTAATGGAAAATTGAATCTACAAGCCTTCTCTTTATTTTTTTTACATGAATGAGTATGTCTATGAATCTGTAGTTTCACAAGATTATGATCATCATCTTCCATATCTGGCAAAAATCTTTCTGTGGTAACATATGTAGAAACAAAGTGTTCAATTTCATTATTTTCATTGGTATCTAAGAATGGTGCATTTTCAACCCACAAAACAGAATGAATATGTGGTGATCCTCTCTGTTGAAATTCAACACGATAAAAGAAGTCCTTAATGACTCCTAGAGGTGATAAATCTGATTTTAAAAAGGAATTGAAGAACTTTTGTGCTTTGTAATCAAAATAACGTGCTGTTGTTACTGGGTCAGATCGTATTAGTCTACATTTATCTTGCCATTTCAAATTTTCAATATCTTCATCAGAGTAGTTTAAACCATCAATTATACTTCCTAATGATTTCAATAGAGGATGCCATCTAGTTTCAGCAGCAGATAATGACAGAAACCATGTCGGCAAGCCTATTTGGCGGACCATGGCAAATAAATCCTTTTTAGCATTTTCCCAATATGGTGGTGATCCTCTTAGTGTTCTAAATATTCGAAAACCATCATCAAGTTTGACTAATTCTGTTATATTGTTTTCATCTTTAAAATCTTTAGCAGTAAATTTTTTTCCTTTAGTTTTGACCCTCCTTAATGATAACCAAACTTTATCTTGTATTTGCTTCATTTGAATTTTTTTGGCTTTAAAAAAAATATTAGCTATATTTTGTGCAGCTCTACGATCACTTTGTCTAAGTTCTGATTTACAAATTTCACTGTACTTAACCGGAACTGATCGGTTTTTATTACTTGGGCGCTGGTCTCCACAAAATATGGATGGAAATGATAATTCCTCTATTGCATCATCAAAAGTACTGATTGGTACATTTCCTTCACTAGGGGCAAATGATAAAATATTCATTTGATTCTCTACATTTTCTGGATATAACATTGTATCATATACTCCGTCACACTCTGATAGTTTTAAAGCCTCTTCTTCATCAAATTCACTCCATTCATCATCATCATCATAATCATTTAACTTATTTTTACTTTGATCAGGAGAATGATCTTTATTATCTAATGGGCCCATTAATTTGCTGTGTGGTTTATCACTTTCTATATCATTTTTTTCTTTTTTTTCATTTGAATTTTCATCTGTACTTATTTCCACTTCATCTTCCATAATATTGTGTTGACTTATTTGATCATCATGACTTTGTTTATTTCTTTTTAAAAAAATCTCCCATTCTGATCCTTCTAAGCTAGCAATGTGGTCTGTGAGCCAAGATTCATCTATACCATCTGTTACAAACTTTTTAAATAATGGTTGTAATAATAAATACTTTGTTGCCTCTATACACCTTTGAGGGCGTATATTCTGGAATAATACATGGGATTTATATCTTAGGCGTCTTTTTAATTTTACTGGTATTGTTTGTGTTTCAGGCAAATGACGAGGTAGTTGTTTTACTGTTGATATATTATCTGCTGGAACATTTACAACATTTCCTTGAATACTAAATTGTCCCCCACTTGGAAGTTCTCTCATTTGAAAAAAAGTTGATACTGGTGCTACAAGTTTTTCTTCTAATGGATTAAGGTTAAGAATATCTGTTTTTTCTGGAAATCCTAGTTTGTTATAAATTGACAGAGTAGGCAATTTATTGTTGTTTATACTGTTTTTACATGTATGACAAATATATTCACATCCATCTGGACTCTTTATATTTCTAACACATTTAGAATACAATTGTTCTTTGACATTTTTAATTCTTGTGATTGCCACAACTGATTCTTTGAACCATAACTGATCGCAACAAGTGCATATAAAAGTACACCCTGTAGAAACATCTTTCTTAAAGCTATTAATCAGTTGTTTTACATCTGTTGCTTTATATGTATTTATACTCCGTCTTCTATCATTCTCTTTTTCAAAAGCTTGAAATTTAGGATCTTGCCTTCTGGTCTTATTGTATTGTTGTTCAAAACTATGAAATTTAGGATCTTGCCTTCTGGTCTTATTGTGTTCTTGTTCAAAAGCTTGAAATTTAGGATCTTGCCTTCTGGTCTTATTGAGTTCTTGTTCAAAAGCTTGAAATTTAGGATCTTGCCTTCTGGTCTTATTGAGTTCTTGTTCAAAAGCTTGAAATTTAGGATCTTGCCTTCTGATCTTATTGTATTGTTGTTCTAAATTTTGATATTCAGGATCTTGCCTTCTGGTCTTATTGAGTTCTTGTTCAAAAGCTTGAAATTTAGGATCTTGCCTTCTGGTCTTATTGAGTTCTTGTTCAAAAGCTTGAAATTTAGGATCTTGCCTTCTGATCTTATTGTATTGTTGTTCTAAATTTTGATATTTAGGATCTTGCCTTCTGATCTTATTGTATTGTTGTTCTAAATTTTGATATTCAGGATCTTGCCTTCTGGTCTTATTGTATTGTTGTTCAAAAGCTTGAAATTCAGGATCTTGCCGTCTAGTTTTATTGAGATTTTTCTCGAAATCATTATACTCCTTGTTTTTTCTCCTTTTCTTGTTCAACTCTTGTTCAAATTGTTTATATTCTGGGTCACTCCTTCTTTTCCTATTGTATTCTTGTTCAAATCTATGAAATTCTGGATTTTGTCTTCTACCTTTATTTTTCAATTTAGATACTTCATTGTAGTCATTCATTTCCTTCAATAATTTCTTTCGTTCTTTCTCTTTTTCTGCGAAATCTATATTTGATCTTTTCATTTTCATATAATTTTTCATGTAGAAATTTCGTTTAGCATTATCTTCAGATGTTTTGGAGGATATGGGACATTTTAGTTCTGTGTTGTTTAACTTGATATTTTCATGGCTATAAGTCTGTTCATTGATTGTAGTTGTAGAAAGTACAACATCATAATGATTTCCATTTGTATGGTTTAAATAGATTCCAAGTGAATTTGTGTTGTTATTCCCTTGAAGAAAATTTCTTCCAAACTTTGACCATCTATAAAAGTTTCCACCTATTCTAACAAATGTATAGATATCAGTTTGTAAAAGGTCAGCTGCTGTGAAAATTTCAACTTCAGATGCCCAAGTGCCTGGTTTACTAATTTCTGATCTTTGAATATATTCATTGAATGACTGTCCTGGTGGCAAAATATAATTTAATCTGTTTCCTAGACTAATCATATGATTGACAATTAATTCTCGAATTTTCAAATGATTGTCTTCTGATCCTGTAACAACATATGATATTGAACGAAAGAAACAATTTCCATCACCAATAATTCTTTTTATATTGTCAGGATTTCCAATATGGATTGGATGTTCAAAACTGTATAACGGGTAGGATGGTCCATGTAATCTAATAGACAAGTTCTGACATTTTCTCATTTGCCATGTTAGATTAATTGGAGAAAATGTAAAAATCTCTTGAATTTCTGTATTTGCAATAATGACCTCATTATCAAGATATGGTGTTTGTGAGTGATGAAAAACAGGTTCCTTGTCTTTATTTCTGATATCCTTGCTTGATGTTTTTACACTCTGACTTTGGCTTTTGATGTTTAAATTTTTAGTATTCAAAGTAGTAACATCATGTTCTTTCTCTTTAATGATGATTTGTTCATTTTTGTTCTTGCCATTTTCTTTACAATTATGAATTTGTAATTTCTTATATGTATTAAATATCTGCTTACATTTATCACAATATCTACATTTATGATTATCAAGTCTTTTTTGACTTGAATATTCATTGTTACATTTATCACATCTATATTTTTCCAGCTTTTTTTCTAAACTTTGACATTTGTGACGTTTTAAGTTATAAGCACTTGGAAATATTTTCAAGCAGTATAGACACACATTACATTTATGACGTTGAAGACCAAGTCTGGTTTTGAAACTTTTTGCACATTCAATACAAGTAAACATTTTCACCTGTAAAAAAAACATGATATCAATAATAACCAACATTCTGAGATTATTACAAAACAATTGAAACATGATGGTGACATGTACTAAATGTCCCCTTACAATTAAACGCTGCAAAAAGTTGAAAATTTCAATATTAGCAAAATCTTTTCAGTAGTCTCAGAGAAGCCAATGGCATACAAATTTCATCAAATAATTAAGATCCATATCTCCTACTGATATAAAATTTATCAAATTAAAATGATGTAGCAATATGATCAACGACATAAAATGACAAACAATTGTGCAAAATTTCTGAACAAAAACATTGTTTAGGCTCAGTAGAGTTACTTCTATAAGGAGTACCTTATATGACACAAAATAAACAAAATAAATCAAGACCTATAACTTCTACAAATTTTGTCAAATCAAAAAAGTATTTCAATATAATCAAGTACATATTGTAAACAATGTTACTTAATTTCATGAAAATCCCTTTAAAATTCTCAGGAGTTAATTCTACAAAGTGTTTGAAACAACTAAAATAAACAAAGAAGATAGATTCCCATAACTTATATATATAAAAAGCTTCATCGAGCGCAGCATGATACGACTGCAACATGTCGAGCACTGTACGTTTTAGGCCCAATATGGATAGTCAATTGTTCTGGACACATGCAGCTCATGGTGGACTGACAAAGTTTTTTGACACATGCAGCCTTTGGTGGACTATCCATCCACATTTCACAAGAAGTTTAATTTTTGTTCAAAAGCAAACTAAAATAAATTACAGTTACAAAAACATCACCCCTTTTGACCCAAAACTAATGGTATTTTCTACCTTTCACTTCCGCTCCTTTTGGCCCCTAGCAGCAATTAGGGGGAGGAAAGTATTGCAAAATAAACATTCAATTTTGTTAATTCACTACATGAATTTATTTGCGAAAAAAAAAAAAAAAATGAAATCGGACAAAATAAAAAAGTTTCAATAATGGCCCCTTTGGCCCCTATTTCCATAATGGGGTGGGGGGAGTGGTAAAGCAACGAATAATCCCCCATTTTCTATCCACCACTTGACAAGACTTAACTTGCAAAAAAAAAATTCAAAATAGGACCAAAAATAAAGCAGACAAATTTTTTGCCCCTTTTGGGGCCCTTATATCTAAATGAAAAAAGGGGACCCCCCAAAATCAATCCCATTTATAGTATAAGAGTAATGCATATCATTGTCAAATTTCATAAGAATTGACCGACCAGAACCAAAGTTATAGTGAGAACAAATTAAATATTTGATTTGTTTGCCCCAAAATCAATCCCATTCATCCTTTTATGGTATGAGACATTATTGTAAAATTTCACATTTGGTTAACCAGAACAAAAGTTATTGTGGGAACAAACAAAAAAGTAGCAACTTTGGCCCCTTTTCGTCCCATAATTTCTGAATGAAAAAAGGGGGGACCCCCAAAATCAATCTCATCCATCCTTTAATAGTAAGGAACATCATTGTCAAATTTCATAGCATTCGGATAACTAGAACAAAAGTTGTTGTGTATACACTATTTTTTTTGCGGTCATATAAAAAATTCCAGATCAATCAAGATCATGACAAACAAATGAACAAAATCTCATTCAAATCCATTGTGGGATTTAAAATGAGTTGGGTCCACAAAAGTGTGAGGGACGAATGCAAGGACAAATACTATTACTAGGTCTCGACCATGTTGCAGTGGGTGACAACAATGAATTATGCATGAGCACAATTGGTGGCCGTGAATCATAAAGTATTAATTTCTAATTTTTTTGTTTATGTACATTTGTATTGCCCATGAATATGATCATATTGGGAATGTAACTTTAGCTTTCAAAGTTCAATTCCTTTTGAGAGACCTTCTCTTTTGTAAGACCACTTTTCTGTTGCAAACAAGGTGGTTTTTCAAGAGGGGGGCTACTGAATAACATTTGCCCAGAAATGGGTCCAGTCACTTCTCAATACAATTATTCTTATTCCAATTCATATATGGTTATAGTATGGGAAACTCAATGTTTTATTTGGAATATTTAATATTTTGTCATTTCAGGGGATGGGGCATGAACCCAGCCCCCCCACCCTCAAACCCCCTATGGTACCATATGATTCATCTTATCATAAAAGCCAGCGCTCCGCAGATAGCCCTTTTTTTTCTAAGGGGCAGGACCCCCTTTACTTAAATATCTGTAGGGATTCAACTGTTTTTCTGGCATAGCTACATGTATACATCAAGTGGTTCATAAATAAACATACTTTGAGAAAAAGGGGTCATAATGTATGAAACAAGGGATTTTGCATTACACTGTTGCCATGGAAACAGCAATAATTTGCTTAAAAAAAACTAAAAAAACAGTGTCAGCACACTTTTTTTGTATGAAATTTGAACACTGTTCTTCCCAAATATGTTGACATTTTATTTCACTTTCCTGTAGAGCAGATGTTTAATTTTCAGAAAAATAGCCTCAACCTGGGTCATCGCCGTTTTGATTTTGCGCTATCTTAGTGGCCATAAAAAGTTTTTATTTTAATGCATAGAAAATTACCTAAAAATACACCATCCTAGTTTCCCTTTGCATCCACCATGTTGTTTACATATAAAGCTAGCAACACTAAATTATGTATCAAAATTTTGGGGAAGTGCCAAATACCACATTTTTTCAAATAAAAATATATGATATAATATTAGGTAACCATAGCAACAGGTTTTGTAAAATTTTCTATATTTTCAACCCTAGCCAAATTTGGGAAACTAACACCCATCTGTGGAAAGCCTGCTTAAGCCGAAAACATTTTTTCGACTACTTTTCATTTTGCAATAATTTCAAAGTTCAGAATCTTGCCATTACAAAACACAAAAAAGTTTCGAAATTGGTTTACGAATAGCGAAGTAATGGTTGTTCCAATATGCAAGCCCGCTTAACAAAAAATCTCATTTTTTACCTTTCCCCTTTTCTCTAGTCAAAACTTTCAAGAATTGATATGCATTTTGGACCAAAACAGGTATTTCTTAATAAATTGATTGTTTAATCATTCTTTTGGTGACTTTGACCAATTTCACACCAAAAAACTTATATATTCATGGAAAAAATTATCTGTTTTGAGTAAAAAAAGTAAGTAACAACAAGAAAATTGAAGCCTTTTTTGTGTTCCATGACCTCTAGATAAAAGTTTCTGTGCTTAAAAGTGTACTAAATGGATGGGCTTTAGTATTTTCAACTTATAGTGTATGAAATGAGCTTTCCAAAGATATCTTTGCTATGTGCGTGACCCAAATGGTTATGAAGTTACACAAATTTTAAAAATTAGGGCGGACTGGTAAAAACGTCGAAAAAAACAATACGACCCAAAATGTTCTATTGTTATATACTGGTTGCTATAGTGATTTCAAAAGAATTATGAAACCGACATGTGTGATTTTAGGCTTAAGTGAACCTACAGGATCTAATTGAAATTTTTTACAATAGTTGTCAGGTTCTTACATGCATGAATCAAGCTGTTTTGGTCATTGAAATACGCTTAAGCCAGCGCTCCGCAGATAGCCCTTTTTTTTTCTAAGGGGCAGGACCCCCTTTACTTAAATATCTGTAGGGATTCAACTGTTTTTCTGGCATAGCTACATGTATACATCAAGTGGTTCATAAATAAACATACTTTGAGAAAAAGGGGTCATAATGTATGAAACAAGGGATTTTGCATTACACTGTTGCCATGGAAACAGCAATAATTTGCTTAAAAAAAACTAAAAAAACAGTGTCAGCACACTTTTTTTGTATGAAATTTGAACACTGTTCTTCCCAAATATGTTGACATTTTATTTCACTTTCCTGTAGAGCAGATGTTTAATTTTCAGAAAAATAGCCTCAACCTGGGTCATCGCCGTTTTGATTTTGCGCTATCTTAGTGGCCATAAAAAGTTTTTATTTTAATGCATAGAAAATTACCTAAAAATACACCATCCTAGTTTCCCTTTGCATCCACCATGTTGTTTACATATAAAGCTAGCAACACTAAATTATGTATCAAAATTTTGGGGAAGTGCCAAATACCACATTTTTTCAAATAAAAATATATGATATAATATTAGGTAACCATAGCAACAGGTTTTGTAAAATTTTCTATATTTTCAACCCTAGCCAAATTTGGGAAACTAACACCCATCTGTGGAAAGCCTGCTTAAGCCGAAAACATTTTTTCGACTACTTTTCATTTTGCAATAATTTCAAAGTTCAGAATCTTGCCATTACAAAACACAAAAAAGTTTCGAAATTGGTTTACGAATAGCGAAGTAATGGTTGTTCCAATATGCAAGCCCGCTTAACAAAAAATCTCATTTTTTACCTTTCCCCTTTTCTCTAGTCAAAACTTTCAAGAATTGATATGCATTTTGGACCAAAACAGGTATTTCTTAATAAATTGATTGTTTAATCATTCTTTTGGTGACTTTGACCAATTTCACACCAAAAAACTTATATATTCATGGAAAAAATTATCTGTTTTGAGTAAAAAAAGTAAGTAACAACAAGAAAATTGAAGCCTTTTTTGTGTTCCATGACCTCTAGATAAAAGTTTCTGTGCTTAAAAGTGTACTAAATGGATGGGCTTTAGTATTTTCAACTTATAGTGTATGAAATGAGCTTTCCAAAGATATCTTTGCTATGTGCGTGACCCAAATGGTTATGAAGTTACACAAATTTTAAAAATTAGGGCGGACTGGTAAAAACGTCGAAAAAAACAATACGACCCAAAATGTTCTATTGTTATATACTGGTTGCTATAGTGATTTCAAAAGAATTATGAAACCGACATGTGTGATTTTAGGCTTAAGTGAACCTACAGGATCTAATTGAAATTTTTTACAATAGTTGTCAGGTTCTTACATGCATGAATCAAGCTGTTTTGGTCATTGAAATACGCTTAAGCCAGCGCTCCGCAGATAGCCCTTTTTTTTTCTAAGGGGCAGGACCCCCTTTACTTAAATATCTGTAGGGATTCAACTGTTTTTCTGGCATAGCTACATGTATACATCAAGTGGTTCATAAATAAACATACTTTGAGAAAAAGGGGTCATAATGTATGAAACAAGGGATTTTGCATTACACTGTTGCCATGGAAACAGCAATAATTTGCTTAAAAAAAACTAAAAAAACAGTGTCAGCACACTTTTTTTGTATGAAATTTGAACACTGTTCTTCCCAAATATGTTGACATTTTATTTCACTTTCCTGTAGAGCAGATGTTTAATTTTCAGAAAAATAGCCTCAACCTGGGTCATCGCCGTTTTGATTTTGCGCTATCTTAGTGGCCATAAAAAGTTTTTATTTTAATGCATAGAAAATTACCTAAAAATACACCATCCTAGTTTCCCTTTGCATCCACCATGTTGTTTACATATAAAGCTAGCAACACTAAATTATGTATCAAAATTTTGGGGAAGTGCCAAATACCACATTTTTTCAAATAAAAAATATATGATATAATATTAGGTAACCATAGCAACAGGTTTTGTAAAATTTTCTATATTTTCAACCCTAGCCAAATTTGGGAAACTAACACCCATCTGTGGAAAGCCTGCAAAAATAATAATTTATATGGTTATAGGGTGGGGATCTCAATGGTTTTCAAGAAATTAGGGATTTGGTAATTTGACGGGGCGGGGCATGATCCCCTGGGACCCCCTATGGTACCTAATAATTCTTCTTATCATAAGGAGTAATAATATATATGGTTATAGGGTGGGGTTCTCAATGGTTTTTAGAATATTTAATTTTTTGTCATTAGAGGGGGCGGGGCTTGACCTCCCTCAGTCCCCCCTATAGTATCAAATGATTTGTCTTATCATAAGGAGTAATAATATATATGGTTATAGGGTGGGGATCTCAATGACTTTCAAGATATTAGGGATTTTGTAATTTGAGGGGGCGGGGCATCACCCCCTGGGACCTCCTATGGTACCAAATGATTTGTCTTATCATAAGGAGTAATATTATATATGGTTATAGGGTGGGGATCTCAATGGTTTTTAGAATATTTAATTTTTTGTCGTTTGAGGGGGCGGGGCATGATCTTCCTCAGTCCCCCCTATGGTACCAAATGATTCGTCTTATCATAAGGAGTAATAATATATATATTTATAGGGTGGGGATCTCAAAGGTTCTATAGATATTAGGGATTTTGTAATTTGAAGGGATGGGGCATGACCCCCTGGGACCTCCCTATGGTAACAAATGTCTTATCAAAGGGAGTAATAATATAAATGATTACAGGGTGGGAATCTCAATGGTTTTTAGATCTGAATATTTAATATTTTTTCATTTGAGGGGGCGGGGCATGACCTCCCTCAATCCCCCCTATGGTACCAAATGATTCCCCTTATCATAAGGAGTAATAATATATACCATTATAGGGTGGGGATCTCAAAAGTTTTCAAGATATTAGGGATTTTGTAAATTAGGGGGGCGGGAAATGACCCCCTAGGACCCCCCTGTGGTACCAAATGATTTGTCTTATCATAAGGAGCAATATTATATATAGTTATATGGTGGGGATCTCAATGGTTACTAGAATATTTAATTTTTTGTCGTTTGAGGGGGCAGGGCATAACCTCCCTAAACCCCCCCCCCCTATGGTACCAAATGATGTCTTATCATAAGGAGTAATAATATATGTGGTTATAGGGTGGGGATCTCAATGGTTTTTAGAATATTTAATTTTTTATTGTTTGAGGGGGCGGGGCATAACCTCCCTCAAGCCCCCCCCCCCTATGGTACCAAATGATTTGTCTTATCATAAGGAGTAATAATATATGTGGTTATAGGATGGGGATCTCAATGGTTTTTAGAATATTTAATTTTTTATTGTTTGAGGGGGCGGGGCATAACCTCCCTCAAGCCCCCCCCCCTATGGTACCAAATGATTTGTCTTATCATAAGGAGTAATAATATATGTGGTTATAGGGTGGGGATCTCAAAAGTTTTCAAGATATTAGGGATTTTGTAAATTAGGGGGGCGGGAAATGACCCCCTAGGACCCCCCTGTGGTACCAAATGATTTGTCTTATCATAAGGAGCAATATTATATATAGTTATGTAAGAAACAGGGTTTCTTATTGTTAGACCTTTTTCACCCTGCTTAAGTATTTTATAACCTGGTACATGAGATGTCATTTGGCACATGAATTATGTGTTGCAATAATAATTTTGTTAAGCATCAGTCAGAGTAATAGGAAGATAATAATCTTGATTTGTAACCAGTGAAAGTTTGTCAATGTTTTTGTGCAATGTGACACCAAGTTTGAGACCTGTACCATGGTTTATTTTTATAGTTTTACCTTTTCAATTAAGGATCTATTGTTAAGGCACATTTTCATGCCAATGATATGATGCCTGTTCATATTTTATTGGTTGGAAGTCTTTTATAAAGCAGAAACAACTCATGTTCATTTTTGTTGACATTTCGCCGGCTAAAATCATATGGGGAATGAAACGTATTTGAAAATATTAACATTGCACTTTATAAAGTTATTTTGTCGATCGAGTGTCACTCTAAGGATACCAAAAGTAAATCAATAATTTATAGACTGCCGGCCGCTCATTTTATGAAGTAATTTAAGGGCAAGTAAGGAACTATTTTATGTCGTATTTTTGATAACTTGAGTGAATTATTTTATGTATTGTTACGCACGTCAAAAGTGGTGTCGGGACGTTAATCTAACGTTTTTGGGAGAAATTTATATATGAATCAACTTCAGGATTGAACAAAAGTAAAAGGGCAAGCAGAGGACAACCCCTGAAAGGTTATTTATTTGGATCTGACGTCTCTTGGATCACTATAGTTCCGGCTACGGAAAAAGGACAAACGCTGATTGGTTGATGACGTCATGTGACGTCGCAGACTTGTATAAAAGCGAGCGAGCACTTCACAATAGCAGATAGCTGAACGTCTCTCCAGCGGCAAACAGCGCCTTGGAACAAGGAGCGTAAGGGACGGTGCTTTGGATAGAAGACCACAAGACGTTTACATTAGAGGATCGTATGGAAACAATTATGCAAAAGAAGCTATCAAGGGAATTATTAGCATAACGTCAATATTATGCTAATCCAGCAGAAATAGGGAGCAAGCTGTCACACATTGGATCTTGGACTTGGAGGACGCTAGGAACATAGGATCTCGGGACCTTCACTTGGAGGACTTCTAGGAACATTGGATCTTGGACTTGGGACCTTTACTTGGAGGACGCTAGGAACATTGGATCTTTGGCTTTGGACCTTTACTCGGAGGACGCAAGGAAAATTGGATCATGGACTTGGAACCTTTACCCTGACGACGCTAGAAAACAAGCCACCAAGCATAATTTGGATCTTGGACTCGGAACTTTTACTTGGATTTTTGGATAAGGACACTTTAGGACATGGACTCATGATCATTAACTGTCAGAGGACTGGAACATAAAGGACTTCTAGACAAGGGACTCTCAATTAGAAAACACAGAAATCACATACATTTGTAACAGATGTTATTTGCTCAATAAGGAAAACGGATCCATAGCTTTATCTTGGGGTTTGGAATAACTGGACACACAAGACTTTAAGAGAAAGGAACCCTAATAGAAGAATGCCGCTGCCGCTGGAGAGGAAGACCTAAACCATGGAACCATCATGCGCTATCTCCCAACACGTCGGACACCACCTTTGACTATTTCATGTCATATTGTAAACTGTATGGATATACATGTCAACATAATTAACGTTAATAAATAATCATTTGTTTGAATTACAGTCTATATTATCTTTAAAGCCTCTTGATATACTTCACAAGTTAGTACGATAATTGGTCCTATCATTCGTAAACCGCCACGGTCGTGTTGCGGACAGGGCACGGCCGAGGTGGCTTACAATTTAAATTGTAAGCCACCTCGGCCGTGCCCTGTCCGCAACACGGCCGTGGCGGTTTACGAATGATAGGACCAATAATCATACTAACTTGTGAAGTATATCAAGAAGCTTTAAAGATAATGAAGACTGTAATTCAAACAATTGATTATTTATTAATGTTAATTATGTTGACATGTATATCCATACAGTTTACAATATGACATGAAATAGTCAAAGGTGGTGTCCGACGTGTTGGGAGATAGCGCATGATGGTTCCATGGGTTAGGTCGTCCTCTCCAGCGGCAGCGGCATTCTTCTATTAGTGTTCCTTTCCTTCTTAAAGTCTTGCGTGTCCAGTTATTCCAAACCCGAGATAAAGCTATGGATCCGTCGTCTGTTATGTGATTTCTGTGTTTTCTAATTGAGAGCCCCTTGTCCAGAAGTCCTTTATGTTCCAGTCCTCTGACAGCTAATGATCATGAGTCCATGTCCTAAAGTTTCCTTATCCAATAATCCAAGTAAAAGTTCAGAGTCCAAGATCCAATGCTTGGTGGCTTGTGTTCTAGCGTCATCAGGGTAAAGGTTCCGAGTCCATGATCCAATGTTCCTAGCGTCCTCCAAGTAAAGGTTCCAAGTCCAAGATCCAATGTTCCTAGAAGTCCTCCGAGGGCAGGTCCCGTGATCATATGTTCCTAGCGTCCTCCAAGTCCAAGATCCAATGTGTGACAGCTTACTCCCTATTTCTGCTGGATTAGCATAATATTGACATTACGCTTATAATTCCCTTGATAGCTTCTTTTGTATAAATGTTTCCATATGATCCTCTAAGAACGTCTTGTGGTCTTCTATCCAAAGCACCGTCCCTTACGTTCCTTGTTCCAAGGTGCTGTTTGCCGCTGGAGAGACGTTCAGCTATCTGCCATTGTGAAGTGCTCGCTCGCTTTTATATCCTTTCAGCGACGTCACATGACGTCATCAACCAATCAGTGCTTGTCCTTTTTGCGTAGCCGGAACTATAGTGATCCAAGAGACGTCAGATCTAAATAAATTAGTTGCCCGGACTTGTCCTCTGCTTGCCCTTTTATTTGAATGTATTCCTGGAGTTGATTCATCCATTTACTTCTCCCAAAAACGTTAGATCAACGTCCCGACACCATTTTTGACGTGCGTAACAATACATAAAATAATTCACTCAAGTTATCAAAAATACGACATAAAATAGTTCCTTACTTGCCCTTCAATTACTTCATAAAATGAGCGGCCGGCAGTCTATAAATTATTGATTTACTTTTGGTATCTTTAGAGTGACACTCGATCGACAAAATAACTTTATAAAGTGCAATGTTAATATCTTCAAATACGTTTCATTCCCCATATGATTTTAGCCGGCGAAATGTCAACAAAAATGAACATGACTTGTTTCTGCTTTATAAAAGACTTCCTAGCAATAAAATATGAACAGGCATCATATCATTGGCATGAAAATGTGCCTTAACAATAGATCCTTAATTGAAAAGGTTAAACTATAAAAATAAACCATGGTACAGGCCTTAAACTTGGTTTCACATTGCACAAAAACATTGACAAACTTTCACTGGTTATAAATCAAGATTATTATCTTCCTATTACTCTGACTGATGCTTAACAAAATTATCATTGCAACACAAAATTCATGTGCCAAATGACATCTCATGTACCAGCTTATGAAATACTTAAACAGGGTGAAAAAGGTCTGACAATAAGAAACCCTGTTTCTTACACTCCCCCCAACTTAATAAAATGAATTCTCCTGAATTCAATGCAAAATCAGAAATATTACAATACATATAATGTCATTAAATTGTTCATTGTTTTCATAGCCGCTATCTTCATCTTCATTGTCCATGTTGTCTGTCTCTTCATCTTCATTGTCTGTTCCAACATCAGTATCCTCATCCTGTTCATGGTCATCATATAAATGCTTGTCATCTTTGTTTTCATCTTCTGTCCTCAAGTTAATGTTCATCATCTTCTCCGTCGTCTTCTACCAGCCTTCTGAGTTAATGCTGACATCAGGTTCATAATGGAAACTCGTAAGTCATGTCGGGTCTTATCTTTTCTAGTATTGCTTGTCCATCACTCCTCCTTACTTTTCCCTTCTGATTGACCTGTCTATCCTCCAGTTCCTGTTCCTGAAAGTATCTATGGTTCTCCTGGTTCCTGGTGTTTTTGGCTTATCCAAGTCCTTCTTTATGTTCATGACTACTTCTCCATCTGGATGATGGGATCCTCCTGATTTTTTTTTCTCCTGGCTGTGTGATTCCTCTTGATTCTCCCTATACTCCTGAGGCTGCTGTTTTCCTGGTTCAGCATAAGTACATCCTCCTGGCTCTACGGGCCTACCACTACAGAACATTCGTGGTGCCCAAATTTCAAATGTACAAGTCCACCACTACAGAACATTCATGGTTACTTGTCTCAACTGTTTCTTCAGCTACACCAGTGGTTCTCCTGAACACCCAGGGCAACCACTACAGAACATTCATGGTTCCCTTAATCCACAATACAAGCCTACCACTACAGAACTTTCGTGGTTACTTGCCTCTTCTGGTACACAACTGTGAACGTGGTTCTCCTGACCACTACAACTCATGGTTCTCCTGACTACTACAACTCGTGGTGCTCCTGACCACTACAACTCGTGGTTTTCCTGACCACTACAACTCGTGGTGCTCCTGACCACTACAACTCGTGGTGCTCCTGACCACTACAACTCGTGGTGCTCCTGACCACTACAACTCGTGGTTTCTCCTGACCACTACAACTCGTGGTGCTCCTGACCACTACAACTCGTGGTGCTCCTGACCATACAGGTCTACCACTGCAACTTAAAGTTATCCACAATCAATCCACCTTTTCTTCTCTTCAAATATATCCCTGGTTCCTTACAGCATCTCACTTTGATGTTTGTATGGCGATCTTCTACTTGTTTTCATCTTAAAATACAACCATGATTTCACAGGTGTTCACAGTGCTGGAAGTGCTTTGATTTCTATTTCCGATTAAATTGGCTGTTGAGTTCCTTCTTTCGTCCTATTTTTACAGTTCTTGGATTTTGTCTTCATGCTCAATGACTACATGTAGTAAAAAGTAATTTCATCATTACAATGTTTTCTTTTTCAGGCATCTTCATGGTGTGAGAAAAGACGCATTCCTAGGGTTATCCAATGTTTTGTTTAATTTCTCCCTAAAGTAGCATTTTGTCATCTTAAATAAAATTTTATGTTTGTAATTATCATCAACTACAGCAGGTGATGGAATGGTAAGTATGATCCTTAATTGTCATTCAAATAAAATAATATAAAACCAATTGTGTTATTTATTTCTCCGCCTCGGACATTAATTTATTCAAATTGGCATTCAGGTATAGATGTCACTGAGCTTCACTTGGCATTTGCCTTGGTGTCTCTTTTTGATTCTCCATGTTCTAACATTCAATCTTGTCAGGTGTTTATTTTTCCTTAAATAGCATCAGATGGTTTCAGCCAGATAATCCAGAGATCTCTTGTTTTGTTGTGGATTCATCTCGTCCTACTCTTCCTGAAAGAAACCCTCCATGGTCTTTCCTGGGCGACTTATCTATTGGTACTTAGTCCACATTTTGACTAAGGTTGGTTAGCCACTGGGTGATCAAGCCAGTCCTAACCTACCAGACAGAAAATTAATCTGCCCGGCCACAGGTATACCTCTTTATACCTGAGTACGTGCGCACGATTTTCCAATAGACAATCCCCGAACATTCCACCATGTGTCCTTTCCAGGTAATGTTATCTCCATATTGATCGCCTCATTTGCTTTATTGTCCTCATTTCATGAGTATGTTCTTATTCTTACTTTTTCTAAAAGGTCTTCTTGCACTTCGTAGTAAAAGTAAAATCTCGATTTTCCGCAAAATGTTCCAATTTCTATAAATGTTTCTTTAAATTCCCTTTAGTCCTCAAACTTCGAAAACTCCTGCTAGATTCTGGCATTAAGAATTCCAAAATTTCCCTATTTATTCCCCCGAAATATAATTTAATTATAATTCGATTCTGAGCTGGACCTCTATAATTCTAAAATTCTGTCTGGTGAAGGTGTGCGTCAAGGTAGTCATCTATTTCCTCTTCTAAATATATGAGTTTTATGCTGTAAAGTTACTGCTACTTTCTTTTGACCATAAGGTATGGACAATCCCTCTTGAAATGGCCAAATAAATTGCAAATAAAACATCTATCACTTCTTTTGTGTTGTTTGTTCGTGGGCCTTCTATGAGTCTTCTCTTCTGTTAGGGGTTTGCTGTCAACATCACTTTTCTTTTTCAAGTTTATATTCTTCGATTCTGTTTTACAATCTTTCTTTTCGTGTGTTGAATTAATTTTTCTGCTTTCTTTGTGATTATTTATTATTTCTTCATATGCCTCTATTACTTCAATAGCATCTTCTAACGTCTTGCAATTTCGATCAAAACAGCGAACTTTTATTTCTGGTTTCACTGATTTATATATCTGGTCCAATGCTAAAGATTCTTGTGTGTTGACGTCAAAATTACCGTAGGCCCTTCTAGATAACTTGCGTAAATCGTCTGCAAGTGATAAAATGGATTCTCCGAAATTTCGTCTTCTGTTTTCGAATTCCCGTCTCCATTTTAGGATTTGTCCTTTTCTTGTTTCTCAAAATCTTTTCTCCAGTTTCTTCCTTAATAAATTGTAGTCTTCCCTATCCGTCTTCTGTAATCCAGTATAAAACGTTCTTGCTTGTCCTGTTAATGATATCCCTAGTATAAGTGTCTTCTCTTTATCAGTCCATTTTCCGATTTTGGCACATAGCTCAAAGTGTAAAATATATTCTTCCCAGTCTCCCAATCCATTATAAGTGTCAGGTTTAAATGCCATGTTTACTCCGAATCTTTGCAGAGTAAACTTATCGTGTCCCTTCCCTTTTTCATCTTCAAATGTTTCAGCTGATGCCATCTTTTAAATGTGTTTTTATATCAAGCTCTTATAAATTCCACGGCTATAAATGACCTTGCAACATTTTCATCAGCTTCCTCTGGGGCCGTTCACCTTGACTAAATTTTACCAACACGTCGGTCATGCACGTATACTTTATCCTTGTAAATCCTGGACAGTTCCTGGGTCCGTATCCTGGATACTAAATAGAATTAGTATCCCACTTCTGACACCAAATTGTAAGCCACCTCGGCCGTGCCCTGTCCGCAACACGGCCGTGGCGGTTTACGAATGATAGGACCAATAATCATACTAACTTGTGAAGTATATCAAGAAGCTTTAAAGATAATGAAGACTGTAATTCAAACAATTGATTATTTATTAATGTTAATTATGTTGACATGTATATCCATACAGTTTACAATATGACATGAAATAGTCAAAGGTGGTGTCCGACGTGTTGGGAGATAGCGCATGATGGTTCCATGGGTTAGGTCGTCCTCTCCAGCGGCAGCGGCATTCTTCTATTAGTGTTCCTTTCCTTCTTAAAGTCTTGCGTGTCCAGTTATTCCAAACCCGAGATAAAGCTATGGATCCGTCGTCTGTTATGTGATTTCTGTGTTTTCTAATTGAGAGCCCCTTGTCCAGAAGTCCTTTATGTTCCAGTCCTCTGACAGCTAATGATCATGAGTCCATGTCCTAAAGTTTCCTTATCCAATAATCCAAGTAAAAGTTCAGAGTCCAAGATCCAATGCTTGGTGGCTTGTGTTCTAGCGTCATCAGGGTAAAGGTTCCGAGTCCATGATCCAATGTTCCTAGCGTCCTCCAAGTAAAGGTTCCAAGTCCAAGATCCAATGTTCCTAGAAGTCCTCCGAGGGCAGGTCCCGTGATCATATGTTCCTAGCGTCCTCCAAGTCCAAGATCCAATGTGTGACAGCTTACTCCCTATTTCTGCTGGATTAGCATAATATTGACATTACGCTTATAATTCCCTTGATAGCTTCTTTTGTATAAATGTTTCCATATGATCCTCTAAGAACGTCTTGTGGTCTTCTATCCAAAGCACCGTCCCTTACGTTCCTTGTTCCAAGGTGCTGTTTGCCGCTGGAGAGACGTTCAGCTATCTGCCATTGTGAAGTGCTCGCTCGCTTTTATATCCTTTCAGCGACGTCACATGACGTCATCAACCAATCAGTGCTTGTCCTTTTTGCGTAGCCGGAACTATAGTGATCCAAGAGACGTCAGATCTAAATAAATTAGTTGCCCGGACTTGTCCTCTGCTTGCCCTTTTATTTGAATGTATTCCTGGAGTTGATTCATCCATTTACTTCTCCCAAAAACGTTAGATCAACGTCCCGACACCATTTTTGACGTGCGTAACAATACATAAAATAATTCACTCAAGTTATCAAAAATACGACATAAAATAGTTCCTTACTTGCCCTTCAATTACTTCATAAAATGAGCGGCCGGCAGTCTATAAATTATTGATTTACTTTTGGTATCTTTAGAGTGACACTCGATCGACAAAATAACTTTATAAAGTGCAATGTTAATATCTTCAAATACGTTTCATTCCCCATATGATTTTAGCCGGCGAAATGTCAACAAAAATGAACATGACTTGTTTCTGCTTTATAAAAGACTTCCTAGCAATAAAATATGAACAGGCATCATATCATTGGCATGAAAATGTGCCTTAACAATAGATCCTTAATTGAAAAGGTTAAACTATAAAAATAAACCATGGTACAGGCCTTAAACTTGGTTTCACATTGCACAAAAACATTGACAAACTTTCACTGGTTATAAATCAAGATTATTATCTTCCTATTACTCTGACTGATGCTTAACAAAATTATCATTGCAACACAAAATTCATGTGCCAAATGACATCTCATGTACCAGCTTATGAAATACTTAAACAGGGTGAAAAAGGTCTGACAATAAGAAACCCTGTTTCTTACACTCCCCCCAACTTAATTATTTTATGTATTGTTACGCACGTCAAAAGTGGTGTCGGGACGTTAATCTAACGTTTTTGGGAGAAATTTATATATGAATCAACTTCAGGATTGAACAAAAGTAAAAGGGCAAGCAGAGGACAACCCCTGAAAGGTTATTTATTTGGATCTGACGTCTCTTGGATCACTATAGTTCCGGCTACGGAAAAAGGACAAACGCTGATTGGTTGATGACGTCATGTGACGTCGCAGACTTGTATAAAAGCGAGCGAGCACTTCACAATAGCAGATAGCTGAACGTCTCTCCAGCGGCAAACAGCGCCTTGGAACAAGGGGCGTAAGGGACGGTGCTTTGGATAGAAGACCACAAGACGTTTACATTAGAGGATCGTATGGAAACAATTATGCAAAAGAAGCTATCAAGGGAATTATTAGCATAACGTCAATATTATGCTAATCCAGCAGAAATAGGGAGCAAGCTGTCACACATTGGATCTTGGACTTGGAGGACGCTAGGAACATAGGATCTCGGGACCTTCACTTGGAGGACTTCTAGGAACATTGGATCTTGGACTTGGGACCTTTACTTGGAGGACGCTAGGAACATTGGATCTTTGGCTTTGGACCTTTACTCGGAGGACGCAAGGAAAATTGGATCATGGACTTGGAACCTTTACCCTGACGACGCTAGAAAACAAGCCACCAAGCATAATTTGGATCTTGGACTCGGAACTTTTACTTGGATTTTTGGATAAGGACACTTTAGGACATGGACTCATGATCATTAACTGTCAGAGGACTGGAACATAAAGGACTTCTAGACAAGGGACTCTCAATTAGAAAACACAGAAATCACATACATTTGTAACAGATGTTATTTGCTCAATAAGGAAAACGGATCCATAGCTTTATCTTGGGGTTTGGAATAACTGGACACACAAGACTTTAAGAGAAAGGAACCCTAATAGAAGAATGCCGCTGCCGCTGGAGAGGAAGACCTAAACCATGGAACCATCATGCGCTATCTCCCAACACGTCGGACACCATCTTTGACTATTTCATGTCATATTGTAAACTGTATGGATATACATGTCAACATAATTAACGTTAATAAATAATCATTTGTTTGAATTACAGTCTCCATTATCTTTAAAGCCTCTTGATATACTTCACAAGTTAGTACGATAATTGGTCCTATCATTCGTAAACCGCCACGGTCGTGTTGCGGACAGGGCACGGCCGAGGTGGCTTACAATTTGGTGTCAGAAGTGGGATACTAATTCTATTTAGTATCCAGGATACGGACCCAGGAACTGTCCAGGATTTACAAGGATAGACAGAGTACGTGCATGGCCGACGTGTTGGTAAAATTTAGTCAAGGTGAACGGCCCGGAGGAAGCTGAGGAAAATGTTGCAGGGTCATTTATAGCCGTTGAATTTATAAGAGCTTGATATAAAAACACATTTAAAGGATGGCATCAGCTGAAACATTTGAAGTTGAAAAAGAGAAGGGACACGATAAGTTTACTCTGCAAAAATTCGGAGTAAACATGGCATTTAAACCTGACACTTATAATGGATTGGGAGACTGGGAAGAATATATTTTACACTTTGAGCTATGTGCCAAAATCGGAAAATGGACTGATAAAGAGAAGACACTTATACTAGGGATATCATTAACAGGACAAGCAAGAACGTTTTATACTGGATTACAGAAGACAGATAGGGAAGACTACAATTTATTAAGGAAGAAACTGGGGAAAAGATTTGGAGAAACAAGAAAAGGACAAATCCTAAAATGGAGACGGGAATTCGAAAACAGAAGACGAAATTTCGGAGAATCCATTACATCACTTGCAGACGATTTACGCTTGTTATCTAGAAGGGCCTACGGGAATTTTGACGTCAACACACAAGAATCTTTAGCATTGGACCAGCTCTATAAATCAATAAAACCAGAAATAAAACTTCACTGTTTTGATCGAAATTGCAAGACGTGAGAAGATGCTGTTGAAGTAATAGAGGCATATGAAGAAATAATAAATAATCATAAAGAAAGCACAATAACTATTTATTCAACACACGAAAAGAACGATTGTCAAACAGAATCGAAAAATATAAACTTGAAAAAGAAAAGTTATTTTGACAGCAAACCCCAAATAGAAGAGAAAACTCATAGAAGGCCCACAAACAAACAACACAAAAGAAGTAAAAGATGCTTTATTTGCAATTTATTTGGCCATTTCAAGAGGGAATGTCCATACCTTATGGTTAAAAGAAAGTAGCAGTAACTTTCCAGCATAAAACTCATATATTTAGAAGAGGAAATAGATGACTACCTTGACGCACACCTTCACCAGACGGATTTTTAGAATTATAGAGGTCCAGCTCAGAATCGAATTATAAATTATATTTCGGGGAAATAAATAGGGAAATTTTGGAGTTCTTAATGCTAGTATCTAGCAGGAGTTTTCGAAGTTTGAGGACTAAAGGGTATTTAAAGAAACATTTTTAGAAATTGGAACATTCTTAGGAAATAGAGATTTTACTTTTACTACGGAAGTGCAAGAAGACCATGCTTTTAGAAGGAAAAAGTAACAATAAGAACATACTCATGAAATGAGGACAATAAAGCAAGGGAGGCGATCAATATGAAGATAACATCACCTGGAAAGGACACATGGTGGAATGTTCGGGGATTGTCTATTGGAAAATCGTGCGCACGTACTCAGGTATAAAGAGGTATACCTGTGGCCGGGCAGATTAATTTTCTGTCTGGTAGGTTAGGACTGGCTTGATCACCCAGTGGCTAACCAACCTTAGTCAAAATGTGGACTAAGTACCAATAGATAAGTCGCCCAGGAAAGACCATGGAGGGTTTCTTTCAGGAAGAGTAGGACGAGATGAATCCACAACAAAACAAGAGATCCCTGGATTATCTGGCTGATACCATCTGACGCTATTTAAGGAAAAAGAAACACCTGACAAGATTGAATGTTAGAACATGGAGAATCAAACAGAGACACCAAGGCAAATACCAAGTGAAGCTCAGTGACACCTATACCTGAATGCCAATATGAATAAAGTAATGTCCGAGGCGGAGAAATAAATAACTCATTTGGTTTTATATTATTTTATTTGAATGACAATTAATGATCATACTTACCATTCCATCACCTGCTGTAGTTGATGATAATTAGAAACATAAAATTTTATTGGAGATGACAAAATGCTTTGGATAAATTTGAAAAACATTGGATAATCTAAGAAATGCGTCTTTTCTCACACCATGAAGATGCCTGAAAAAGAAAACATAATGTTGATGAAATTACTTTTTACCACAAGTAGTCATTGAGCATGAAGACAAATTCCAAGAACTGTAAAAATAGGATGAAAGAAGAAAATCGGCAGCCAATTTAGTCGGAAATAGAAATCAAAGCACTTCCAGCACCGTGAACACCTGTGACATCAACAATGATTATTAACATGATTAAGATGAAAGTAGAAGATCGCCATTTTAACAGCAAAGAAGATAAGATGATATAAGGACCCAGGGACATATTTTGAAGACCAGAGAGAAGAAAAGGTGGATTGAATGTGGGTAACTATAAGTTGTAGTGGTAGACCTGTATGAGCAGGAGAACCACGAGTTATAGTGGTCAGGAGCACCACGAGTTGTAGTGGTCAGGAGCACCACGAGTTGTAGTGGTCAGGAGCACCACGAGTTGTAGTGGTCAGGAGCACCACAAGTTGTAGTGGTCAGGAGAACCACGAGTTGTAGTGGTCAGGAGAATCACGTGCACTGTTGTGTAACAGAAGAGGCAAGTTACCACGAAAGTTCTGTAGTGGTAGGCTTGTATTGTGGATTAAGGGAACCATGAATGTTCTGTAGTGGTTGCCCTGGGTGGTCAGGAGAACCACTGGTGTAGCTAAAGAAGCAGTTGAGACAAGTAACCATGAATGTTCTGTAGTGGTAGACTTGTACATTTGAAATTTGGGCACCACGAATGTTCTGTAGTGGTAGGCCCGTAGAGCCAGGAGGATGTGCCTATGCTGAACCAGGACAACAGCAACTTCAGGAGTATAGAGAGAATCAAGAGGAATCACACAGCCATGAGAAAAAAAATCAGGAGGATCCCATCATCCAGATGGAGAAGTAGTCATAAACTTGGATAAGCCAAAAACAACAGGAACCAGAAGAACCATAGATACTTTCAGGAACAAGGCTGGATTATAGACAGGTCAATCAGAAGGGAAAAGTAAGGAGGAGTGATAGACAAGCAACATTAGGAAAGATAAGACCTGACATGACTTTTACGAGTTTCCATTATGAACCTGATGTCAGCATTAACTCAGGAGCCTGGTAGCAGAAGCCCACGGAGAAGATGATGAACATTAACTTGAGGACAGAAGATGAAAACAAAGATGACAAGCATTTATATGATGACCATGAGCAGGATTAGGATATACTGATGTTGGAACAGACAATGAAGATGAAGAGACAGACAACATGGACAATGAAGATGAAGATAGCGACTATGAAAACAATGAACAATTTAATGACATTATATGTATTGTAATATTTCTGATTTTGCATTGAATTCTGGAGAATTCATTTTATTAAGTTGGGGGGAGTGTAAGAAACAGGGTTTCTTATTGTTAGACCTTTTTCACCCTGCTTAAGTATTTTATAACCTGGTACATGAGATGTCATTTGGCACATGAATTATGTGTTGCAATAATAATTTTGTTAAGCATCAGTCAGAGTAATAGGAAGATAATAATCTTGATTTGTAACCAGTGAAAGTTTGTCAATGTTTTTGTGCAATGTGACACCAAGTTTGAGACCTGTACCATGGTTTATTTTTATAGTTTTACCTTTTCAATTAAGGATCTATTGTTAAGGCACATTTTCATGCCAATGATATGATGCCTGTTCATATTTTATTGGTTGGAAGTCTTTTATAAAGCAGAAACAACTCATGTTCATTTTTGTTGACATTTCGCCGGCTAAAATCATATGGGGAATGAAACGTATTTGAAAATATTAACATTGCACTTTATAAAGTTATTTTGTCGATCGAGTGTCACTCTAAGGATACCAAAAGTAAATCAATAATTTATAGACTGCCGGCCGCTCATTTTATGAAGTAATTTAAGGGCAAGTAAGGAACTATTTTATGTCGTATTTTTGATAACTTGAGTGAATTATTTTATGTATTGTTACGCACGTCAAAAGTGGTGTCGGGACGTTAATCTAACGTTTTTGGGAGAAATTTATATATGAATCAACTTCAGGATTGAACAAAAGTAAAAGGGCAAGCAGAGGACAACCCCTGAAAGGTTATTTATTTGGATCTGACGTCTCTTGGATCACTATAGTTCCGGCTACGGAAAAAGGACAAACGCTGATTGGTTGATGACGTCATGTGACGTCGCAGACTTGTATAAAAGCGAGCGAGCACTTCACAATAGCAGATAGCTGAACGTCTCTCCAGCGGCAAACAGCGCCTTGGAACAAGGAGCGTAAGGGACGGTGCTTTGGATAGAAGACCACAAGACGTTTACATTAGAGGATCGTATGGAAACAATTATGCAAAAGAAGCTATCAAGGGAATTATTAGCATAACGTCAATATTATGCTAATCCAGCAGAAATAGGGAGCAAGCTGTCACACATTGGATCTTGGACTTGGAGGACGCTAGGAACATAGGATCTCGGGACCTTCACTTGGAGGACTTCTAGGAACATTGGATCTTGGACTTGGGACCTTTACTTGGAGGACGCTAGGAACATTGGATCTTTGGCTTTGGACCTTTACTCGGAGGACGCAAGGAAAATTGGATCATGGACTTGGAACCTTTACCCTGACGACGCTAGAAAACAAGCCACCAAGCATAATTTGGATCTTGGACTCGGAACTTTTACTTGGATTTTTGGATAAGGACACTTTAGGACATGGACTCATGATCATTAACTGTCAGAGGACTGGAACATAAAGGACTTCTAGACAAGGGACTCTCAATTAGAAAACACAGAAATCACATACATTTGTAACAGATGTTATTTGCTCAATAAGGAAAACGGATCCATAGCTTTATCTTGGGGTTTGGAATAACTGGACACACAAGACTTTAAGAGAAAGGAACCCTAATAGAAGAATGCCGCTGCCGCTGGAGAGGAAGACCTAAACCATGGAACCATCATGCGCTATCTCCCAACACGTCGGACACCACCTTTGACTATTTCATGTCATATTGTAAACTGTATGGATATACATGTCAACATAATTAACGTTAATAAATAATCATTTGTTTGAATTACAGTCTCCATTATCTTTAAAGCCTCTTGATATACTTCACAAGTTAGTACGATAATTGGTCCTATCATTCGTAAACCGCCACGGTCGTGTTGCGGACAGGGCACGGCCGAGGTGGCTTACAATTATATGGTGGGGATCTCAATGGTTACTAGAATATTTAATTTTTTGTCGTTTGAGGGGCAGGGCATAACCTCCCTAAACCCCCCCCCCCTATGGTACCAAATGATTTGTCTTATCATAAGGAGTAATAATATATGTGGTTATAGGGTGGGGATCTCAATGGTTTTTAGAATATTTAATTTTTTATTGTTTGAGGGGGCGGGGCATAACCTCCCTCAAGCCCCCCCCCCTATGGTACCAAATGATTTGTCCTATCATAAGGAGTAATAATATATGTGGTTATAGGGTGGGGACCTCAATGGTTTTTAGAATAATTAGTATTTTGTCATTTGAGGGGGCAGGGTATGACCGGATCTAAGACAATGAAAATGAGGGTATAACAAAATACCTTGTCACTTTCTATAGTAAAATTTGGTAAACTTCACTCCCATTTGAGACCCCAAAAATATATGTTCCCTCCCACAAATTGATTTTTTTTTTCTGTCATGCCCATCTAGGAATATGGGCCTATCATGTCATATGATATCAAGCAATTCTGTAATAAGAATAATAAGAACGGATCACTACAAGGAATTCGGTGAGCAAGCTCATGGAAACTCTAGGGATGGGAAAGGAAACCACGTTTTAAAAATTAAAAGACAAATTCCAATAATATCCCTTGATTATATCCAACAGCAACTAAAACTGTTGCTGTTGATCTACACATGGTATATAATCATCCATTTAAGTTCAATAGGTTAAGAAAGTTGCACTTGCTATGGTCATATTAAGCCCTAGGTCGAAAAAGATCTCCTCATAGTTTATGTCCTTTGTGTAAACTTTCAAAAACATCCATCAATAGTTTTAGGAGGAGTTCAGCTTACGATATATGTGGACATCCGGATGGACAGATAGAGAGACAGAGTGATTTCTATATACAACCCTTATTGTTTTTAATTTTTTTTTTGGGGGGGGGATTATAAGTTACATTTTTAGGGCTCCCCATTGTAAATAGGGGTAGAAAAAATTCTAAATTATAGGTGAATATATTAAAACTTAAAAAAAAAAAAAAAGGATTTTTAAAAGTTATATAGAGAATGTAATTGATGTAATACTTATCTAAATCAAAAATTTAGGCAAAATGAATTTCAATATTCTACAATTGATGACAATTCAATTCTTACTATCTACATGAAAACAATTCACTGCATGTTCAGAGTAGCTAAATGTATTTTAAGCATAAAATTTGCATATGTAAATGATCAATAAAACAGGTTTTTAAAGGCCAAACATAATCAATAGTTGTTTTTAGGTTTCCTTAATATTCATTGATTTTAATACTACTGGTGTTTTAAATGCTATTTTACCTTCATATTGTAAATAGATCAGTCCAAATAAGAAAATGCATTTTCATTGGAAAGAAAAAGTGAGTTGATTTAACAAAGTATTCACTATTTAAAAAAGAGATTTGCAATTTTTTCTACATTTCCAATTTATTCCTGGAAGAACTTCAGAAGTTAACATAAATTAAGGTAAGGAAACATTATTTATTAGAAATGTTAAATAAAAGTTTCATGTAGACATCATAAGTTAAATCTAATTTTCAGTATTCAAGTTATACTCCAATAATAAAAAAGTTAATATTCTTGCATATTAGTCAAAACTTAATATGTTATCAAACACAAAGTGTACTTCTCTTTATTTATATTATTTACTTTTTTGCCAGGTTTCTTATTTCTATTATAAAGTCAACTGTAAATTAGTTTTGGATAAGAATTATATCAATCCATTCTAATCAAGTATTTTTCATGATATTGATTTAGCAATACATATGAGATAATGATTTTCAAAATTTCACAATTAAAAAAAAATGTATTTGTTTACTGATGGAAGGGAGATAACTCAATTTCCTTAAAAAAATGACTAACTATGAAAAACTGAGTATTAGGTATCAGTGATATGCCAAATAGATTTTAAGCATTTAACAATTTATACTATTGCTTATTTTCAACATTCCTGCTATTTTCCAGCCCATGCTTTTCCCCTCCCACCCCCAAAAAACTTGCTCCAATTTTAAAGAAAACTGTTTTATAAAGTAATAGTATTTATGCAAAGATCAAAGATGGTAACAAACATATTTTCTCTTCGACCATTAAAAAATATCCTGCTAATATTTAAACTTGTTCATGTTTTATGAAAATTAGTATAGAAAGAAAATAGCGGTATGCATTGTGTGATTTTGGTTACATACATTTTTAATCATTGACCATTTGAAAAAATAAGATAATGGTGTTGCGTACAGCTCTGTATAGTAATTACTATACTGATCCAGCTCAACCCGGCCGGATGGGCAGACAAACAAACAGACAAGGGTAAAACAGTATACCCCCTCTTCTTGGAAGCATTGGTATAAAACATTTAAATTTCATGAAATTATATCACATCATTTACATTATACAAAATCTTCAACATTTTTGATATTTTCAAATAGTAGATATCAACATAGTACTATAAAATAAAATTTGCCAAGATATTTGGAAAAAATTGTCAGGGTTCCTCCTAATATACATACTAGAATTAGAACATTCTGTTCATATCCTTTTCAGACATGGCAAATATACTTGTGTTTGCTGATAGCAGAGGTAGAGATATACAAATTAATACACCCAAGGCAATAATAGAGGTCTACCCAGGGTACTCCATGGAATCTATATTAGATCAAATAAAATTAAGAATAAAACAAGAAACATACATACCTACAGATATTTATGTTATGGCAGGAATAAATAATATGACAACATTAATACGAGAGGAAGACTATGAGGAATTAATTCTTAATGATGGGTTTGATTTCGATGAGTTTTGTGACCAGCTATGGTTAACGAAAATGCAGGTTGAGGATGATAAGAAAACCAGACTAATATTTTGTACTATTCCTACATTAGACATCAAGAAATGGAATGAAACAAGATTGACCCAGAAGAAAACCAAAGTACTCATGAAACAAACAGAGTATGAGGAATGGCAACAAACCATTAATAAAACACTAATACAGATTAATTATTGCATTAAGAAACTTAATGCCTCAACAGGGTGTTACACACCATGTTTGCATAGCTTGATTGAAGTTAATGTTTGCTATAAAAATAAGAAAGAAGGAGACCATCGCCACAGATATTATTATTTTAAGCTGGCTGATGGTCTACATCCAACAAAAAGTCTAATTCAAGGATTTGAGAAGAAACTTGAAGTTGCAATGAAAAAAAATGAAAAGAAAATTGAACATGATGAATCATCAGAAGAAGACGATGAGCCGAAAAGATGGTGGCTACCGAAATAATTTAATTCAAGATAACAAAAATAGTAAAAAAAAAAAAAAAATTAAAAAATTAAAAAATAAATAAATAAGTTTTACATAATTTCTTAAAAATCTCTAAATAAAAAAAATCTTGAAGGTAGGCCCATGTGACTCATATTGAGCTGGGGTCTACTTTCATATTAAAAAAAAGCATTTGCATGGGGACCACATTTTCTTGTAGGTTGAAGGTTCAAATCCTTCCAAATGCACATCTTGTTAGATAGCTTGATATATTGTAATAACATATTGAATTTGTTTCAGAATTAAACATCAATCTAGGTACAAAATAACTCTTATGTTTTTATTAATTTCAGATCATGGAAAAATTAAGAAAAAGTATTT
Source organism: Arcuatula senhousia (assembly GCA_963971305.1). NCBI lineage: Eukaryota > Metazoa > Mollusca > Bivalvia > Mytilida > Mytilidae > Arcuatula > Arcuatula senhousia. The sequence continues at coordinate 35,717 of CAXARO010001421.1, forward strand.
CTAATGCGGAAGAAGAATTGGAAAAAACCAGGTCAGAAATAAAAGATCTGCACACCATTCGGCATACAAAACCAAAGAAAACAAGCGAAAGTATAAAAAGCATTTCAAAGTCTTTTAAAAAATCAAAGGCTTTAATGAACACATTTTTTTTTCAGTTACGGCATTCGATTTTCAGCGATTTCGATTCTCTTATGTTAAATTTTGAGTATTTGACAAAAAAATTAAATGAGGCAAAAGAAGAGATGAATACAGATGAAATAAATATCATATTAAATGATATTGAGAAATTGGAAAATCAGATTCCTGAGATTATTTCGAATCTGAGCAAAATCACCTCAACTTTATTGAAAGACAAACAGTCTAAGGTATGTTATTTTTATCACTTATATTTGACTTACCCTAAAATAATTGAGTACCTCAGTAAAGAACACCCAATGAGTTTACAATAGACGATATTAAGATGTGAAATAAGTGTACATGACACAACAAACATAAATAAACAGTAATTTTAAAAAAATTAAAAAATTTTAAAAAATAAAAAAGCTGGGATCAAGCAGTCTTCAACATGACCAGAGGCCACTGCTTGTCGCCTTGCATTGGCCCAAGACTTATAATATAATACAAAAGTTTCAAAATCAATCCCTAACTCATCAATGAAATATCCAATTCTTGACATAGAACAGCTTACACAGAATGAAGGACACACAAAGGCTTTCGTAAAGTTTACTGGATTAGGACAGGTACATATAAAATGTGTCAGGGTTAAGCTAGTTATTGTGGATCCAACCTTCCCCCTTTTTGACAATCTCCAACAAAGCAGACAAACACACAATAACATAGAACAAGCAACATAATAATGACATAATACTATAGTTTAGTTACAATGAATATAAATATGATGTCTCTGATACTAAGACAATATGTTTTTGATGCATTATAACTAAATTTGTTCCATTAAATGACAATGTTTAATTAATATCATTAGTGTAATAATGTTCTTAAATCACATTTATTGGATATTATTGATATATATTTTTAAGAAACAATCTGAAGAACCAAACATGCCAAACAAAGAAGTAATTGACCAAAGCAGTGAGGTATAATAGTTTCTATAAAGTTATTAAAAAAAACATACATAATACATTGAAACCTGTCTAAACCAAACTCTGAATAAACCCAAAACCTATCTAAACCAACAATTGACCAAACTTGATTTAAAGTACTTTTTCACAATGTAGCCTGTATAAATCAATTGCCAGTTTTACATAGTTTCATTGAAAATGCTACGTGCAAGAAAATTAACCAGCACAAATATATTTGACTTCCATGGTGAACTATAGGCCATAACATTACAGCACAAAGTTGATTCAGGACTGTATTTGAATTGTATACATTTTTTGTGATCTTGAGCCAAGCGCAAAACAGTGAGCAGAGCCTGCAGCCTTTGTTGAAGGCTGCTGGCTGTTTTTCATTGCGATTTCTAAATTACCGCTGTTTATGTGGGTTGTGTCGCTTACACATATTCCACATCTCATTATTTTCTTTGTAAAGGAAAAATCATTGGAAATAATTTTCAAGAAGCATAAAATTTTCCTAGTTAACAGTAGCTAACAATCAATAATCTGATAAAATTAGATTAAAAGTGCATTTATTTTATAAAATTATTTTATTTATGTATAAAACAAAATAACAAAAACATAATTAAAGTTATGTAAATTTAATTCTTCAGTAATTCATTTTCTTACACTCATATAACTAAATATTACCTGTATTATAATATTTAGAATAAAAGGAAAGAAGAAGACAAAAAGGACAAAGAGGTACAAATATAAAATAAGCCCATGTTTTATTAAAAATACCATTATATTACAATTTAGATTTTAAAAATAATTTAATAGAGCAAAAACTAACAAGAAGGAACATTTTCAAAATTGTGACACTTGTATTGTGCTTTTTAATTTTAATAATGATATAAATAATTATAAAATGTGGAAAACATTTTTTTTATTTTTATATACCATATCTGTAGGAATTTGATGATTCAGACGACCAAGAACTTAGTCAAATGAAGTTTGAAGAAGTAAAAGAAATCCCAGAAACACAAGAAGTAACAAGTGACGACGAATAAATTAAAATTGGCTTTGGTAGTGGGGGATGTTGAGGAAGCATTAAATAATCAAATAAAAAATCAAATGAGTAATGTTACAATATTTTCAATATATAAAAGATTCATGTGACTCATATTTCGAGCTGGGATCTTATAAATAAATAAATTAAATTAAATATAAAAATATAAATATATATATAATATATATAAAATCAAATGAGTAGTTTGACAATATTATAAATAAATATAAGATTCATGTGACTCATATTCCGAGCTGGGATCTTATAAATAAATGAATTAAATATAATATAAATATAGATAATAAATGTTCCATGAGACTCATTTTTGAGCTGGGATCTTCAAATTTTAAAAATGTCAAATATTAGTTTATAGGAGATTTAATAGATATATTTTAAAAAATACATATAAAATGAATTTAAAAAAAGATTCATGTGCCTCATATTGAGCTGGGATCTTATTACAAAAAAAAAAAGATCCATGTGACTCATATTGAGCTGGGATCCTAAAAAAAAAAAAAAAAAAAAAAAAGCATTTGCTTGGAGAACCACATATACATACATATGCGAGTTGAAGGTTCGATTCCTTCTGAATGCACAATATTTTGGTCTGACAACTTTAATCTACAATAACTACATTACATTGCTATCTATTCATTGAAAATGGTCAGTCACGCAACCGGAAAATCAAAGTCAAGGTAAAAAATGAGAATGCAAATGT